>JAAFCE010008833.1:6548844-6594099 GCA_013389805.1 Trigoniulus corallinus
CTATCTTTAGTGGTTTAGCCAACTACAGATTGGACTGCAACTGTTGGACTGGCAGTATAGAAATGGGGATAGCAATGCAAAAATGCTTCATCAGTTGCGCCTCTTTCAGGCAGTGAAGGGGGAGCAATTGATGCATTGCCCCTCGTCTGGATCCGCCCCAGGGATCAACGGTGGATCATTCCCGAACAGTCAGTTTCACTGGCAAAATGTGATGTGCTTTCATGGACGAATCTCTAGGCATGTACTGCATATGCGCAGTACTGAAAGCAATGATATCATCAAAAAATAATTGTTTAACATGCGAAAATTTTAAATCGACCGGGACACTGGGACACAGACCTCAAAACCGGGACATGTCCCGGTGTACCGCGACGTATGGCAACCCTAATTTAGAGGGACAAGATAGGTATCCGACTCTGTCATATGCAGCAGAAGCCTTGGTTGTTGCCAGTTTTGCCCTCTGCCATCGGTGGATGAATTAACTCTCACTTAGAAAATAGGCCAACACACAGTAGGGTATATGGCTAATTTAGCTGGCCAAAGAGCAATTCTGCAAATGTACCCCAGCTAGATATGAACAACTACCTGAGATAGTTGAGGTATAATAAACCACCCTTTATACCACCTCTGCACCACCTGTAGACTGGTAATATAAACCAGAAACACATTATTTTCAAGGATTGCACTCATCTGCTGTCACTGCTCGTTAAGACCGCAAATACAGATAGTAAAGTTTGTAATTGTTGCAAAGTTATTCTAATATTTCAGTGTAGATTATCCTAAAGAGGTATGCGACAGCATATTTAAGCTATTGCAATATTTATTGTCCGCTGCTGAAAGCTGATATGCAACCTGAAAAGTAAGGGTATCATTAGATTTGTTTTGTCAGTTGCACATTAATTTGAAGGTATATGAAGAACTTTGAGGTGGATCCGGATGTTTCCTCTAATGACAATACATAGAGGAATACTGGAAGTTGACATTAAAAAACAAAGTAGGTGCATCCCTTCCAGAACCATCAAAATATCAAATAATGTATCAAAAGGATATATTTGGCATGCATAACATTTAATGTTGAAAACTTTTTTGGAATATACCATGGACACAGCAAAATATATATACTCATGGCCAGTCATGACATTCTATTGCATAGCTTGAAATAAGCATGGCATACAATGAAAGGCTTACCAGAAAGTTTTCTCGGAAAGCATGTAACACAGATATACTTAATCAATTATTACTCAATTCTGATCCTCTTATAGCGGGGACTCTGCCCAAGACAAAGAAAAATATCCAAGCAATTCTTAAAAGGAAACCTTGGAAATGCTTCTTCCACCGGAATGTGACCCAAAATCCGCAGATGATATTGAGGATTCTTTTGATGATGGATCTTCAGAAGAGCAAATGTCCTCAGATGAAGAGGAATGATCACCAATGTCTTTGCAATAATTTAATCTATGAAACAATTTCATGAATTTCAGGACAGTGGATTTGTATTTTTTCCAGTTCTGAATTGTATGTCAATCTTAGCATTGAGTCAATAGCATTTCAAACACATTCAAATGTATTGATATTTCCAATGTGCAAATGGCCATATTAATTATCAGCATCTATACTATCCCCCTTCTGCAGCTGACTATATGAAGTTGAAAATGACTTTTGCATGTTGTAGTATCGGCATGTTGTATCCTCTGGTGTTGGTATTGGAAAGTACAGTATTCCTACAATAAATCAGGCAGTGTTAGGCGCCGGTTGTTGAGATATACCACCTTAAGGTTCTGCCGTGTTTTCTCGGTTCCAGGTGGACAAATCGAATCCTAGTGTAAGCTGGAATCGCTTGAAATAATGATAATAAATATTTAGGAAAATAATAACTGCCATTTTGGAAAAAAATACAAGTTTTTAGGCGTGACAAGTCCCCACTCTTTTTCAGTCTTGTGGAAAGTCGTTGACTTGTTGACTAATCTCTTAATTTTTCAACGATTACCTACCTGCGCCCTAATTAAAATTAATAGCTTTACAAGACACGTAAAATAGCTTAATAATATTATTATTATTATTTTAAAAATGTTATCTGTTATTGCATTTCAAATGATGCCATCTTCATTGTTGTTTCATTACAGTTTCCTACTGTTATCGCAATTATGTAAATTTAAAAAAGAAATGTTCCAGGTCACGAACTTGATACAAGTTTTGAAGAAAGGCGAAAAAATGAACAGAATTTGGAGTTTTTTTGATTGCCATATATATAATTATATTCCAAAGAAAGCAATTATGTTAATAAAGAACATTCACATAATGCATTCACCAAGAATTCCAAAATGACTTCCGACCAGTAGCAAAATTAACATTAGTTGTGATGTAATTACTTAAAGTTCAACATGTATGGAGGGTTGTGGTTTTTGTTTTTAGTTCAATTATACCTTCTAATATCTATTAATTTTATTTTTTCTGTTTTCCGTTCGCAGCTGTTATTATTTTTTGTGATGTAGTTATC
This sequence comes from Trigoniulus corallinus, assembly GCA_013389805.1. Classification (NCBI taxonomy): domain Eukaryota; kingdom Metazoa; phylum Arthropoda; class Diplopoda; order Spirobolida; family Trigoniulidae; genus Trigoniulus; species Trigoniulus corallinus. The sequence goes on from JAAFCE010008833.1 coordinate 6,551,342, forward strand.
AAATTCTTAACCGATAATCAGTATTAATAGCTATTTGAAGTCATCTGTACGAGTAGGTCATTGACTGTCTCGCATCTGCGCAGGCGCCGTGTTCGTTGCGAAACATTACCAATCTAAGGGGGGAGCGGCGTATTGCATTGGACACCAGTTCTCGTCTGATCACTGAGGTTAAGCAACGCAACCCCAGCTAGTACTAACATGGGTGGATCTTGAGAAACTGGATTCTGCTGATATCCAATAATCGTCACAGTAATGTAGTGTCTGTGCAGTCTCCGCATTACAACTATGTAGTGGACAAGGCTCTAATACGAAAAGCTAAAGAAGCCGGGTCTCCACCGACTGTGTACAATGTTTGAAAACATTAAAAAAAAACTCGATGTGTTTTCTCGTAGCGGATGACCCGCCTTTAACCCTCAGAAGCGGGCACCACTGCAACGGAAGTCTGCCTACAAAAGAGGCGCTTATTTGAGATCCTAAGGTGCTGTACTCCAGGAGCCGCACTGAACACAGCAACATAAGGTGCTCGAAAACACATGAAAATGTTCTAATCGCCGGAACATCGGGTATCCATTGATGTTATTTTTCATCGTTCGTGTTTTAGGGCCCATCAACTTTAATGGTCATTAGGGGTTATTTTTCATGGAGGCATCACCTCGAGTGACCGAGCGCACCCCGAACTAGCGCAAGAGAGGGCCACTACAGGAGAGGTCAGACTAAGGATGTTTGTTGGTGTTTTAGGGCCCTTCAACTAAAATGTCATTAGATCCCCGTCCACAGCATAATGCTTATGCAGAGACTGCACAGACACTACACTAATGCGACGATTTTTAGGCATTAGCAGTACCCAGTTTTCCCAAGTGGCCACCCATGTCAGTACTAGCTGGGGTTGCTCTGCTTAACTTCTGTGATCAGACGAGAGCTGGTGTGTCGAACGCAATAAGCCTCTCTCGTGTTTTTTTTTTTTTATCGTGGAGACATCACCCCAGTTGTTTGTTGGAGTTTAAGGTCCCGTCAACTACGAAGTCACATCACCCCAAGTGAACGGGCACACTTTGAACCGGCGAAAGTGAGCGCCGCTACATGTTTTGGTTTCTTGGTGTGCTAGGGCCCTTGATCTACAAGGGTCATTAGAGCCCCGTACATGTAGAATATGCACAGACACTACACTGTTAGGACGATTAGGGTGTTACCAGTACCTAGTGTTCTCAAACACCCCCCATGCTAGTAGTCTACTAGCTGGGGTTGCGTCGCTTAACTTCAGCGATCAGTCGAAAACTGGTGTGCCTAACGCCAATACAGCCGCTTTCCTGCACCACATAGGAGAACAGGCTCTCAAACGGTGGCGCTCATTTCACATTTGCAATTCGGGCACTGAAGACCCTAGCCCGGACTCTTGAGTACAGCAACAACAGGCGCTCGAGAGCGCTGTCAAATGCAGTGAATGCCGAAGAATGGTTATTTAGTCTTCAAGTTTCAGAGCACGTTTTGTGAAGGGCCCTTCAACTACAGTCAAACTCGGATATAACACACACCGTCGGGACTACTTGTGTCTGTGTCTTATAACCGAGTGTGTGTTATAACAGAAACAATGCTAAATGATGCCAAAGCTATGTTAACCGAACAAAATATGCTAATTTCAAGATAAATTCAACCTAGACTTGTATAATTATACTTCAAGACGCACACACTTGCAGTCAGCTGCAATTTTGCCAGATTCCACACTGCTGAGAATTTTATCCTTTTATCATCATCATCATCTCACTCTTCTCCCGCCTGAGGCAGGTTTTGGTCTGTGGGTTCTAATCTTCCACTCCCGCCTATCCTCCACCAAGTCCCATTCCACCCTACATGCCACCATATCCCTTTGCACCACCTGCAGAGCGGCGAGTTGCGTTGGACACACCAGTTCTCGTCTGATCACTGAAGTTAAGCAACGCAAGCCTAGTTAGTACTGACATGGGTGGTCGCTCGGGAAAGCTGGGTACTGCTAATACCCAATAATCGTCGCATTAGTGTAGTGTCTGTGCAGTATATGCATTAGAACTATACAGTGGACGGGTCTCTAATGACCTCGTAGTTGACGGGACCTTAAACTCCAACAAACAAAATGCACCACCTGCACTCACGCCCGTTTTGGTCTTCCTCTACCTCTGGTGCCCCCAACTACCTGCAGTCCCACAATGGACGTAATAAGCTCCTCATCACATGCCCATACCACCTCAAACGCTTCTCTCTCATCCTTTCCGCAATATCTGCCACCCCCAAGCTACTACTAACGTAGTCGTTTCTAATTCTGTCAGATCATGACACCCCACACATGTAGCGTAGCTTTCGTATCTCAGCCGCTTGCATTTGCCTTTCATGGGTCTTCCTAACAGCCCAACACTCTGAGCTATATAGCATAGCTGGCCTAATGACAGTTCTGTAAAATTTGCCCCACTTGCCTGTCTCTACTCCAGCCATCCTGCATTAACCCTACGGGCCACGTAAGAGTCGATTTCCCCATTGCTCTGGAAGACTGATCTTAGATAGGAAAACTCTTGCACCATACAGCCTTACTTAAGCTGTGGGGTATGCCATCTAGTTTCATGTTACAGCTGTTTGTTATATCCGAGGTCTCTCACACGTTGAAAGTGCTGTAGGGACTAAACCAGTTGTTTGTTATATGCAATATCCGAGTGTGTTATAGCCAATCAATTTCTATATACTTATGCATTAGCGCTGGCTGGGACTTTCCCTTGTGTGTGTTATAAGCCAAAAAGTGTTATAACCAGGGTGTGTTATAGCGAAGTTCGACTGTACAACGGTCATTAGTGCCCCATCCACTCCGCAGTTCTAATACAGTGACTGCACAGCCACTACACTAATGCGACGATTTTTCGGTATTAGTGGTATCAAGTTTTCTCAAGCAGCCACCGTTGCTTAACTTTAGTAATCAGACGAGAACAGGTGTGTCCAACTCAATACAGCCGCTTCCACAAAGCTTGAAGGCAGTGTTCCCGGACTTCCATTAATTCGTGAGTGCGAAGGCAATTTTTTGATATTGGGCAGTTTCTTCCTGCCCACTCTACGAACGCTGCGATATGAATGTAGTGGTGTTGGGTTTTTTTCCATGTTAGTTCACTGATGAGACAGAAACTCGGGATGTTCACGAACGTGTTTTTTTGCAGCTGCTAAGGGAGACCCAGCTTCAGTCATTGCATTTTCATGTAGGTTATTTTGACATAGATTTTAAACAGGTTATGGTCAGTTTCAGTCTAAACATTAATGTTTCATTAAGTAATTTAGTTTTTTTTGCAAAAAACTTATATTTTATGACGTGCATTTTACTTGAGCAACAAAGGTATTGGCAATGCATGCAAATCGGTGACCTCCACCATCATCATCATACCCTTTTCGCGCCTATCGCAGAGTCGGGTCTGCGGGTTCTAGCCATCCATTCCCGTCTAACTCCCGCCAGGTCCCCATCCACCCCACAAACTACTATATCCCTACGGACAACCTGCTCCCATGCCTAATTCGGTCTTCCCGTGTTCCGGGTGCTTCTGACCACCTGCATCCTCGTGATGGGCCTCACGAGCTCCTCCATCACACTTTTCATTAGATGTCCGTACCTCCTCAATCTATTCTCCCTTATTTCTTTCCGCGATGTCCTCCACACCAGCCTACCTCAAATATACTCGTTCCTTTTGATTTGTTGGTTTTTAGGGCCTTTCAACTACAATGGTCGTTAGAGCCCCGTCCACCACATTCTTATAATGCAGAGTCTGCACAGACACTATGCTGTGACGACGATTTTGGGTAGTAGCGGTACCCAGTGTTCCCGAGCATTCACCCATGTTAGTACTATCTAGGGTTGTGTTGTTTAACTTCAGTGATCAAACAAGAACTGGTGTGTCGAACGCAATAGAGCCACTCCATACTCTTTCCCCCACTTCCCCACCGTTGACACTCGTATACCTCAGCATTGTCATCTCGAATACTTGCATTCTGTGTTTCGCAGCCGTTGTTGATTGGTCCTGAAGATCGAAGCATGCAAAATGATATGCGGATGATCAAATGGAGGAAGCTAAAAACTGGCTATATACAATTTTTATTGAACAGTAGATAGTAAGTGCTCCAGACTTCAGTCCTGGGACCAACTGTTTGATAATTAACTGAATTAGGAAAGGGAGACGTTGTACACGTTTCACTGATTGTTCATTCTCCCAGGAGACTGCTGGTCAGTGCAGTCAGAGGTTAAGAGGGTCTATCTCTATATTGTATCTCCCCAACCTGTAGATATATACAGAGTGAATTTTAATAAAACCGACAAACTGTAGGGACTGATTCCTGACTGGAGTTGAAGGAAAAAAAGGGTCCTATGAACATGTGTCTGGAATTGGATGGTGTGCGTGCAATAACATCAAATCGTCCCAGAACATTACATAGCTGAATCACACCCACATCACAACAGATGTTCAAAGTGGCCTCCATGCACTGGCGTGCTGGCATAGTGTACAGTATGTGCATTGCACACAGGCGCCGGGATATTGCTGGTATATTAAGGGCGCCAAAGATGGAAGGAGAGAAGAAAATGTTTTCATTAGCTCTAGACGTCTATTAGAAACTGCAGGCTTTCCACTTTATTCTACATTCTGTGCTGTTAGGGGTGTGTAATAATGAAACTTCCACTAATCGGTCCACCACTGTGGGTATACAAAAGTGGACCCATCAAAGGGGTGGACCAACTGGAGGGAGCGGCGAGTTGCGTTGGACACACCAGTTCTCGTCTGATCACTGAAGTTAAGCAACGCAACCCCAGTTAGTGCTGACATGGGTGGCCGCTTGGGAAAACTGGGTACCAGTAGTATCCAAAAATCGTCGCATTAGTGTAGTGTCTGTGCAGTCCCTGCATCAGAACTACACAGTGGACGGGGCTCTAATGACCTTGTAGTTGAAGGGCCTTAAACACCAACAAACAAACTGACTGGGGGTTAACCAAAATTCATTACATGTACCAGGGAATTTTATATTCTTTAAAAAAGTGGACATTTGTGGTGTGAGGACCGATTACAGAGGTAGACTGATGAATGTGTAATTCACAATGATTTCTTTCCAAATTGCATAAATTACTGTTCTTCAAATTATTAGCTTTGCTTTTGTTTTATACAGTAATTTTGTATTAGGCAAGAGGACTGGGATAGGAGCACCAAATAAAGTTTTGCACACAGGCGCCAAACACTATAGGAACGCCACTCCTCCATGAGATGCAGTGCACACGTTCACGCGTCATATCACTCTTTCACTCGTTCTGGCTTCCATCCAAATAGCGTCACAGGCGTCATAAACAAACTGTTGAAGGGTCTGCACATCACGAACTGGTTCAGCACTCACAACGCTTTTCAGACGCTCCAGAGGTAAAAATTAGGGGATTTAAGTCTAGTGATCCAGCAGACCATGCAACATGGTCTCCATGTCCTATCCAACGTCTGGAGAGGATGTTGTTAAGGTGTCAGCAAACTGTAATGTGGAAGTGTGCTGGTGCTCCATCATGCAGAAACCACATCACATGTCTTATTGCCAATGGCACATTCTCAAGCAAACCAGGCAGAGTATTCTGCAGGAAGTCCAAGTACGTTCCTCCATTGAGGCGTTGTGGAAGAATAAATTGTCCAAGTATGTGGTTGTCAAGAATCCCTGCCCAAACATTTATGCTGAAACATTAGTGCCATCTACCATGGAAACGATGCATTTCCGGACACATGTTCATAGGACCATTTTTCCTCCATTTCCAGTTAGGAATCCGTCCCTGCAGTTTGTCGGTTTTATTAAAATTCACCCTCTATATATGCCGGGTCCCTGACTACTGGCAAGTGACTCATGACAAATGTTACTGGATGCTGAATCATGATAACATAGTGATGTTATCAATAGGCCCAGTCCTTATCACACAGTCACACAAGAGAATGTTAAGAGACCTCTCTTATACCCTTCCGACGGAGTGATGGACAAGGTCCCTACATAGGAAACCACATCAGACATAATCGTGATATAAAGGGAGGAACATAAATGGAACTGTTTTTAGTATTATAATATTATTAAACCCTCCGTCAAGTATTTTTGCAAAGCAATTTCTCAAAATTTCTGCTAAAATGATGTGATGCGAGTGGATTTAAACTGTGGGCCGGAAATTGGAAAACGAGGATGTTAGATTTAATAGTACTAATTAATACTGCAATTCACATCTAAGACAACTTAATTAAAATACCAGAAATTATATAAAATCAACGAAGCAGAGAGGAATTTAAGAATTTTGCAAGGAATTAAGGGGGCCAATGCAGTAAATATTTTCTACGCGAACAGCCTGTCAAAGCTCCTAATTAATAGCAAATATCTTTCTCTGTAAATATCGTTCTCCTGTGAGAACGAAAACTAAACCTTTATAAGTACCTTCAAATAAGCCCCACCCTGTTTTAATCGATATTCCTAGCATTCCCACAGTCTGTGGCAGAGCTGCCCACGCAGCTTTTTCAGTGATATTTTCATTCTGCTGGCTGCCATAACCCCGATACATTTAACGTTGAATTCTTTTATTTAGAGCAAATCTCTTTCAGGATGTCAGGGGTGAGCTACTGGGGTTTTTACGTGCAGGAGGGGCCGTACACACCACGGGAGTTCGTGGCTATAGTGCCGGTGCTCCTGAAAATTCTGCGAAGGAATCCATGCATCCCTGATTTCCCGTTAGAAACCAGGAATCTGTGTTTGCAGAGTGAAGCCTTAAGGACGCACAACAATAGGTCTAGCCTGAAGTAATATGATGCACTGCGTTGCATGATCGAGGAGCAATCCAGGGTAACTGTGAGGGCACACTAAAAGACCTAGTCTGAACTAATATGCTATTCGTTTCCGGGGTGGTGTCCAGTGGACAATGATAGACGTTTTAGTCGGTAGCCTGGGATCGGCATTTGAATGCATTTCACCTAACCAAAAACGTTGAAAGTGTTCTTTTGCGTGCAGGTGACGCCCTTCACATTGCACAGGACAAGGCATTCCTTCCTTTCCTTTCCTTCCTTCCCTGACCACTTTGGAACACTGGGTACTGCTAATACCGAAAAAGCGCCATAACAGCGTAGTGTCTGTGCAGACTCAAGGGCGGATCCAGAGGCTGGCTCAGGGGGGGGGGGGGATTATGATTCTGGGGGGGGGGGGGGGGGGGGGGGGGGGGGGTGATTATGATTCTTAAGCAAATTGCAAGTTTCAGCCAGTCCGAATTCCCAAAGTAGCCAGGCCTACGGCCTGGCCACAGGGGGGGGTTGATCACCCCGATCACCCCTCCTCCGTGGATCCGCCACTGTGCAGACTCTACATTAGAACCACGCAGTGAACGGGGCTCTAATGGCCGTTGCTATTGAAAGGCCCTAAAACACCAACGAAAAAGACATCTTTTGTCAGGATCGATCCGCCAACCAAGGACTGCTCTATAGACCCACGGACGCAGAATGTTTAGAACTTTACTTATACTGCAACAACATTACTTCAGGCAACACTGTATCATCTAATGCATCGCTTTTATGCGACTTTTTGTGCGGCAATTGAAGGCTTTTTTCAGTACTCTCTCACCATTTACAAGCTTCAGTGGTTGTAGAAACTGGTTTGACAACAACCCTGTCCTAATTGCAACTCATAACATCAAGGGCTGTCACAAATAAACAGTGGTTCAAATAAACTGACTTAAAACGCCTGTATTCCAGGTTGTAGGGAGAAAAAGGGGGTGTGTGTTTCCTGTTTGCCGTAGCAACTTCACTTTCACCCCGCCTAGATGGCGTAGGGGTCACGTATTTGGACGTCCAGGTTCGATCTTAGACTGAGTTGATTTTGCTTCTTTACTGGATTACTGAATTAGTTTCAAGGGTTGGGGAGGAAGTCAGGCAGCCATAACGGGACGAACCCTTAGGAGGCTGCCCGCGGGAGATGAGGAGGTAGGTGAAGGACGAAGGAGAGGGGTAATTTGCAGCAACCAACATTCTTTACCAACCACCCATGTTGGTGTTGACGTGGGCTTGCTTGAGGAAGATGAGAGAGGCCTCAGTGCCTCTTTTGTCTGGTAGGAAATAAAGCCGTGGTCCCGTATGGTGATTCCCATGTCACTTGCAAACAATAGAGCCCTTTCTACATGCAACGTGTAGGAACTCGTTCCCAGATGTAGGAGAGCAGTCCTCCACTCCCGTAAGGCCCCGTCGACCCCACACACTACCATATCCTTGCAAACAACCTGCTCCTATATCTGCTTTTGTCTCCCCCTGCCCTGGGTGCTTCCAACTACCTGCTTTGCTGTATTGGACCTAACGAACTCCTCCTCCCTTCTCACTACATGGCCATACCACTTCAATTTACTCGCATTATTTACGCCATGTTCCACAGCCCCGGGCTACCCCGAATATAGCGGTTCCCAATTCTATCATCTGTCGGAGAGAAAAATCTCGAGTCTCCGGGTAATATTTTTGAAATTCCCAGGAATCAAGACAGCATAAAATTTTGGAATTTCCGAGAATAAATTCGCGGTTATCGCGACACAGAATTATGAGTTGGCAGCCGGCTCTCTAAAAATACAGTTTTAACTGATTAGGCGGTTGTTCCAAGCTGCTGGAGGTGATGACGGTGTCACGGGTCACCGCATTTGACGCAGCAGTGTTTATTTCGAATAGAAAAGGTGATGACGTGTTGATGGCCGTTGTTTTATGAGTTGCTACTTAATATTACAATTCTTCTTAATTATACGATTAAATACATTATCATACCCTTATCACACCTGTGGCAGGGTCGGGTCTGCGGATTCTAGCCCTCCACTTCGCCTATCTCCCACCACCCCACAAACTACCATATCCTTAAAGACAACCTGCTTCCACGTCTGCTTCGGTCTTCCCATTGCTTTGGAACGTTGATATAAGTACAGTATTTTATCTTTGCACCTTCTTCACAAGTTCGCCACAATGGGTTGCTTTGGAAATGAAAAAATGTTTTAATAGACTGGTTCCCCCTTTGGTTCTGTGCTTGACCTCAATTTAAAAATGTTTTCTGTCGCTGTAGTCCACCAGAAGAACATAACACGGGGTTTTTCTTACGATTTTGACAGATATTCAAATTAATGAAGGATATGCTTCTGTTCTGAGAAACAGTGTTTGTTGTTGGTGTGTCCTTGGTAGCATTTGCATTGCAAATACGACATCCCAATATTATTCTTTAAATTCAGGATTTGTTGAAATGAAAATTCAATTAAATGTTTTGATAGGAAGAAGGAAATGGTGTGTGTATATTTCCTGACACCCTCCTTCGGTCGGGTGGCTGAGACTGCGTTTTTGAACTCAAAATGCAGCACATTTACTGAGGTACTGTATACATCAATTTAGGCTTTTAAATACTTCATTTTGTGGCAGTTCTTGAACCTTGTTGCCACTTCTCATAGCCAGTATTGCAATAGCAGGTATCCAACCGTTGCTTAAAATATTTATGTACGTTTTGCTCTCCTGTAGGGCTTGATGGCAAAATCGCGACGTTTTGTGAATGCTAAAAATCCGGCCTCGGTGGCGCAGTGGGTAGCGTGCTCAGTAACTGCGTCGGTGGTTCTATGTTCGATACTGGACCCAGGTGAGTTGGCTTCTTTCGGACGAGAGAGATGCTCCTAGTGCACCATCCTTCGGATGAGAAGTAAAACCGAGGTCTCGCGTGGGGTATTCCTGTAGTATGTCTCCACAATGAGAAAAATGTATCCACATTGGTTGAGTACACTGTATGTCTCTACCTGTTCGGTACATATTCTGAACGTTATTGACGAAAACAAGTATTTTCATGACTAAACATTATTTTCAGGGCAGAAAGAAATTCTTCTGAGATTTTTCTGTGCCTAGAAAAGCGAGATTCGTACAAACGGGATATTCCTGGCTACACGAGATCCTTCACAGAATCGATATGTATCTTTTTCGCGGGGTGGAGACATATTGAAGTAACGTGGAAACGTTTCCACTAAGGTGAAGATATACTACAGTAATACCCTTGTGTACCATGGCATTTGCATCTCATAGCGTCGGTTGAATTCCCCAACGAACAGTAGACCGCCGAGTAGCCTACTATATCACCCTTGTGTCCATTCAGAGGGAGAAGATGGCTACCCGACGCTGCCATAGGCGGGAAAAGGTTAATTTTCTGTTTCGAATGTTAAAATCGCTCGTGTAGGGCTTGATAGCAATATCACGAACAAAATTACTCTGGGAAAATTAGGGAGTGTTTGCTGGTCTTGAATTTCTAAGAACCTTTGAGTAAAAGCAACTCCTAACCCTTTTCCAGCCTCTGGCAAGGTCTGGTATCAATCTTGTACCTCTGAATGGACACACGGGTGATATGCTGGACGGTATTTTGCTGCAGCCGGGTGCCGACCAAAGCTGCAACCCCTAAGCTTATTTATCGCCGGTTTACTGTTCTTTGGGTCACTCCACTGGCTCCAAGGGACTAGCTCCTGCACCGGAGAATTTTGCCTCATCTAACAGTTTCATAGTAGAGAGGGTTCTTTTACGTGCGAATGACATCGCACGCCGCACGGGACCTCGAGTTTATTTCTCATCCGAACGAAGGGGCACTCAGGGCGTCTCTTTCACCCAATAAAGCCAACCCACCACGATCTAGAATCGATCCTAGAAGCACTGGCGCAGTTCCGAGCACGCTAACTAGTTCGCCGCCGAGGCGGGTCTCTAATAACCTTTGACGAAAACGCATTATTTTGTATCGTGCTTCAGGTCCCCAGTACTGATACCAAGAAAGGCCGCATCCGTGGTACTCCGATGTCGGGTGTCAGTGGTTAAAGGTTTCACCCCGCCCCACTGAGCCCCCAGTGCACTCTGTGTCGGATGGAAAATTAAGCCATGGGTCCGTGAGATCTGTTCGGTATCACGTGGATGTAAAACTCATATTTCGACATGAGCACGTATAAATTGGCTAGATTTTCTGGCTTAGCAACAGATCCCCGGTTGCAACCTTGGTCTCAAGGCTGCTAGGTCGCAAAGCTGAAGGCTACAACAACAGAGGCAGCTGAAACAGAACAGAATAGGGAAAATACTTAAGATGGGTGTATTCAAATGAAGATTCTGTAACTCCTTTTCTCCCCTTTGCAGGGTCTGATAGCAAGTTTATTCTGCTGGACCCAGCAATATGCAGGCAAACTTTTGGACAGTATGTTTACTCAGCTGGCTGCCAACCTAATGTTGGGACCGTTACTTAATTCGTAGTTGTGCTGCGTTTTTTTTCGTTTTTTACAGTGGTCCTTCACCTATGGATTTTACCGATCTACACTCATATCTTTCTCCTTTTGAAAAGGATTCTTTCACCTGCAGGTGACATCGCACCCATCACATGGGACCATGGTGTATTTCCCAGCCGACGGATGGAGCCCTTGAGTTTCCCTTCATGTTAGGGGAGAGGCTGCATTGTGTTGGACACACTAGTTCTCGTCTGATAACGGAAGTTAAGTAGCGCAACCCCAGTTAGTGTCTGTGCGTCTCTGCATTAAAACTACGCAGAGGACGAGGCTGTAATGACCTTGTAGTTGAAGGGCCCTAAAACACCAGGAAACCAAAAATTGAGAGCTTCCCTTTATTTTAGAAGAAAGGCATATACTAACTCTTTTACCGGAAGTGTTTACACTGCTGTATTGCATTCGACACACTAGATCTCGTCAGATCACTGAAGTTAAGCAACACGATCTTAGCTAGTACTAGCATATATAGGTGACTGCTTGGGAACACTGGGTACAGCTAATACCCAAAAATCGGCGTTACAGCGCAGTGTCGATGCAAACTCTGAATTAGAACTCAAAGCCATAACGAGGGTATGAAGCGCCTGTGGCAAGTGTCTAACTTTCGCTTGCTCGTAACCCAATAACGACAAAAAACTGAAACATTTTGCGCCCCAAACCCAGTTGCGCCCGTGGCGGCCGCCTTCTTCGCCACGCCCTCGTTACGGCCCTGTTAGAACTATGCAGTTGACGGGGCTCTAATGACATTTGTAGCTAAAGGGCCCTAAAACGCCAAGGAAACGGAGCGGGATATGTCAGGGTCGGGTAACAATTTGTCCCACTGGTATTCGATATTTTTACGTAGCAACTATAGACCTAATTATGCACCACTATACTCGCTTATTGCGCATATTTTTAGTGGAGCACTTTTAATGCATCGACCCATTAGGCGAGCTCCAACACCTAGAATGCTTGTCGTTCTACTGATCGCCTATAAAAATGGTTCTTTTACGTGCAGGTGACATGGTACATACCACACGGAACCACAGCTTTACCTTAATCCAGTGGAAGACGGACGCCGGGGCCTCTCTTTCGCGCTCAAAATATGCGAAGTAACAGGTGTCGAACTTGGAACCGCTGATTTAGTATTCCAACAGGTTACCTCTACTCTACTGGGGTGGCACTTCCCTTTATTTTAGAACAGGCCTCGTGAAATGACCAAGAATAAACCTGGGTGTTGAGGTACCAGTGTTAGATTGGTGTATATTCAGTTGACCATGTCGCTTGAAGGGAGGTTTCCCACTACGATCACGATCACACCAGGAATTATGAGGTCAATGCCAGGTGTGCTACTTAATAAGGTGGGTCGCCACTGTGTTACACGGTTGAGTAAGATTTATCATTAAGACAGCGTTCTCATTAAAAACACCTGCATTGGCTAAGTATGGTTAGAAAAGTGGAAGGAACCGTAAACTGGTATGCATCTAAGACTGCTGGGAAGGTGGAAGCCCATTTATGGGGGATTTAGTGTCCTTCAATTAATTGATGTGCCTTCAACTGTTCCACAACACTGCATATGGAGAGCCTTGAGTGCACGTTCTTGATGGATACTAAGGATCCAGAAGGTTTACTTATCCTTCAGGCGTGGTTGATTCTTTAGTGTGCAAAATGCACTGTAGGTTTTATTAGAGAGTTAGTGATGAACGTCGACGAAGACGATACAGAGGCAGAAATACGATACGAGGTCAAATGAGGCAACTGTGCATGCTCACGAAAAGCAGACCAGCAATTGAGCTTGCGCATTTGCCTCATTTGGCCTCGTATCGTATTGCTGCCTTTGTATCGTCTTCGTCGACGTTCACCACTAACTCTCTATTAACATTTATAACGATAACTTAAACTTTGGACATTCTCTTAAGGCCCCCATACATGGTCAGTTTTATTTTCAGTTCTAACTTCAGTTAAGGGTTAAAGCTGTACAGTTAGATCGTATGGTGTGTGGGGAAATCTCATCGACTCTACAGTTTCAACTGTACATCTTATGGAGTGGCAAAAGACTGTACATTATAGCTTAGGGTTTTAGGAGTTATATGGTATCATATGTAGAAATGAGAGTTGGTCTCTCCACTGCCATATTGAACAAATATGACTGCTTGCAGTGTAGTGAATTAAGGCCGCCATACACAATCAGTTTGGTGTGTCAGTTCGGTGTGTTCAGTTTGATGTGAAGGTATGCCTTTGGGTAATTTTTTTAAAGATGACGTTCTATCCATGTTTGGGCATGCGCAGAACCTCTAATGTGAAGAACTGATGTGAGCAAACCCCACTCATGTTCACTTCTAACTGACGCCAGTCCGATGTGACACCGATGCGATAGAATCTCTTCGCACCGTCAGTTGAAATATTTGGTGTGAGTACGCGCTTTTTTATACACACATATCAGTTGTGACGGTCTTTAGAATTAGAACAACGATTCTCCTCAACCTTTTTTTCGTCACGGTACACTTTTAAGAATTTAATAATTTGGCGGCACACTAACAATGACACATTTTAGGGCACAAAAACGCCAAAGAAAATACAGTTTGTATATAACTTGTAATCTAACCCTACTCAATAACTCGCCTCGGTGGCGCAGTGAGTAGCACTCTCGGTAACTGCATCAGTAGTTTTTGTTTCGATACTAGAACGAGGTGGGTTGGCTTTTTTTTTCAGGAGAGAGAGAAGCCCTGAGGGAGCCTTCTTATGGATGAAAAGTAAAGCCGAGGTCCCATGTGTTGTGCGATGGCATCTGCACGTGAAAGAACCCTCTTTATTATGGAACGGGTAGAGGAAGCAAAATTTCCAGGCGTTGGAGCTCGCTTCCCTGTCTTCGGTGGAATGTTCCAATGAACAATAGAAAGACAATAAATAGCGTAGGGGTGGTAGCTTTGGTCGGTAACAGGCTGTGGGAAACACTGTCCAGTAGATCGCCCTTGTGTCCATTCAGAGGGACAAGATATGTACCCGACCCTGCCATAGGCGGAAGAGGGTTAGAAGTTACTTGTAACCTAGCCCTAAGAACACATCAGTTTGTTAGCCAGTAGTGAGAACTGAAATATTCAAGCCCATGGGTTCAGCCAGTCCCTCCTAGGAAGGCAGATCCGATTGAACTATCTGTCTGACGTCACTTACGTATGAGTAGTCGAAGTGGTGGCACACTAAAGTGCCGCGGCACAATGGTTGACAATCGCTGAATTAGAATAATGAGTCCGGACGATTGCACGCAGCATAACGTTTATTGCTGCCATTGAATAAAACAAGCACTGAATAATCGTTAGATTACACAGGGCTGCATTTTGAAAAATATTTTCTGATGATTGCAAGAATTCAGCTGATTCTGAATCGTTTTTAGCTGCTGATTTAAAATATGGGTTTAGTTTTTCTGAGGCACATACTGATTTTTCACAAATCGCTAATAATTACTTCAACTTACATGAATTTTGATTGATTTCTTGGAAATATTATTACACAAAAGCGTCTCCTTAAACTATAATAGTTTTAAGAGGAATGTTAAAAAACAATATTTAGTCCGATTTCTTTGACTTATAGAAAATGGATTGGTGAGGAATGGATTTGAAGTACTTTTATTCTACTTCAAAGTTCCCATTCTTTGACCTCCTTGAACAATTTTGGAAGTTTCTTGCACTCTCGTTCCAGCAGTAGTCCGCCATCATGTTAGAATTCCACCTTCCCTGGAACCTCTGTTCCATCTCTTTAATATCTTGGTGAAATCTTTCATCATTCTCCTCACTAAAATCTCCAAGGTTGTTTAGTAAATATTTGAAATGGGAGTGTACAAAGTGCAATTTAACATTCATATTGCATCCAAGTTTCTTCTACTTTTCTAGCATGGTCTCCACTAAGTATTGGTAATTTTTGCCCTTCTTGTTTCCCCAGAAGCCTTTAACAACAGATTTAAATCTACTCCATGCATATTTTTCAGTTTTATTCATAGAATCCTCAAATTGTGGGTTTGTGAATTTGAGGATCCACAAACATTCCTGCTTTAATTTTTTCTGTTGAAATGTTTGGAAACTGCTTTGCAAAATACTGAAAGCAGGTTCCATCTGTGTGCAGTGTTTTGACAAACTGTTTCATTAGAGTTTAATACCTAAATGTGGAAGTAATACCTTTGTGGTCTCAATCAATGGTTTGTTCAAAATATTTCTTGTCCCTGGCAAGGGATGCTTTCTTTTTGGCCATGATTTCCTCACCCATTGCTTACTTTTGCTCTGCTGTCCCACTCACAAAAAGCTTGCTTGCTGACCAAGATACATGCGTATCATTTTGAAATCTCCACATACATGCCAGTTGTGCTCCTCATTTTAAATTTTCATCAACACCTTTCTCACACTTTCAAAAGACTCTCTTAACTGGACAGAATAAACTACTTACTCCCATTATAAAGAAGTATTGACTTTAAACTCCTTTTGGAGGAGTCAATGCAGAGCCGCCACTCAGAAGCAGCATATTGGATTAAAAAATATTTCATGTGGCCAGGAATGCCACAGCAAAGCCCTGTTGAGTGTTTCTTAGCAAAGAATGGCAGTAGCTCATCTTCTGCATGGTGATACCATAAGAAAAATGCCCCTGGTCCAAAAGGTTTTTTGATTTTAACCTAGAACCAAGAACTTCTGCTGCACTTTTAGATAAGTTCAAATCATCATCATCTCACCCTTCTCCTGCCTGAGGCAGGGTCTGGTCTATGGGTTCTAGTCCTCCACTCCCGCCTATCCCCCACTAAGTCTCCCTCCATTCCAGATGCCCTTTAGATAAGTTCAAATCTCTCACCAAATCATTAAGTTCTGCCCACATGAATAGATGAGTTATTTGGGCCCAAAAACTTCACCATGGTGCCAAATGCTATGACATCTCCCAACTTCATGCAAGGTAACTTTATTTCACAGCCCTTTATTCTTCAAATTCAACCCAGAAATGTGGCCTTCTACCTGTTGCAAACTCAGACAGCAAACAATAATCTTGAAATACAGTATATCTCAGCACATCATTAAAGCAGATTTGTTGAAAAACTATACGTGATGGAAAAAACTAATTGCAGATTTGAAGCCAGCATAAAACACTGGTTTCAAACCAGGTAACATCATAAAGACATCAAAAATCATGCTGACCAGTGTTATTCTAACTATTCTGATTATTATGAGCAAGTGAGAGCATGGAAGGACTCCTTTCATAAAAAAATAGAATATAAATAAAGAATTTGTTTTGACTATGATTTCTATATGTGTCTTTACTTCTACCATTAATCCTCACCTACTTCCAATAGTGCGACTGCAATATTATAACATCACGGAAAATGAGTTTGGTTTGTTGGTGTTTTTAGGGCCCGTCAACTACAAGGTCATTAGATCCCCGTCCATTGCATATTTCTAATGAAGAGACTGCACAAACACTACATAATACAGAAAATGAGGAAATTCCCTAATAAATATTGGGAATCTTTCTTAAGCAGTAACTGGCATTCTATAATTTGTGTCTTAAGGATTAAGTGCATTTTGCATCAGAGGTAATAATTTGTTAATTGTTGAAATTTCAATTTTATAAAATGATTGAAATTTCTCAGGATGTGAGAGGAGTTGTTCAGATACAACAAAAGCACCATGTTCCACAGCATTTTTTCCACTATCAGTATACCCACGTGCGAGTTCTTTGATACCTTCTTCTGATGATAGCAATGAGAGCTATCAATTCATCTCCTGATGGGTCATGTTAGGAATACGTTCAGCACCACGTTGCAAAGTGAAGTGTTATCTAGAAGTGTACAGAAGATGCAGGCTGCATATGCCTCTTTGGTGTGAAGCATGTTTCTGTAAGGAACAAGACACTATGCTTCTTGCATCCAGGCGGCGCGTGTCTTATCTGCTGCAACTGTGGTGTGAAAGCCGCCTGAAGAGTGGACTTTGTGGTCGTCTTTTTTGAGCTTTTCTTTGACGTGGCCAGAGTTGGTTACAAGTGGGATTCTATGTGATCAGAGGGTCTCAATAAAACTAATGGGCAACAAGTGACTGTATGGCGATGAAAACACCAGTTCTCATCTGATCCCTGAAGTTAAACAATGCACCGCCAGATAGGAGGCCTACAGGCTTTGGTCAGCGCCTTTTTAACGCAACGCTTTAGACCAGCCATTATCCACCTTTTTTTTTCGTCACGGTACATTTTTAATAATTTAAAAATTTGGCGGCACATTCACAACGACACATTTCGGGGCACACAAACGCCAAAGAAAATATATAAATTGCAACCTAACCCTATGCAAAAACAGATACTGGACCGAGGTGGGTTGGCGTTTTTTTTTTTTTTTTTTTTTGGGGGGAAGAGAGGGCCCGGGGGTGCAGCTTTTTTATGAGGAGGAAAACCGCGGGGGCCGCGGGGGGGCGATGGAGGAGCTCCAGGTGTAGGACCCCCCCCCCCCCCCAGCTTTGGTGGAATGTCCCAACGAACAGTAGAAATATGATAAATAGCATAGGGATTACAACTTTGGTCGGCAACCGGCTGTGGGAAAACCCTGTCCAGTATATCGCCCTTCTGTCCACGCAGAGGATAAAGATGGGTACCCGACCCTGCCATACACAGGAAGAGGTTTAGAAGTTACTGTACTTGTAACCTAGCCCTATGCACCCATCAAGCGGGTGACTAGTAGACTAAACTACTACATAGCTTTGTTAGCAGGTAGTGAGAACTGTAATAAATAATGCTCATTGGTTCAGCCTGTCCCTCTCGGAAGGCAGAACCAATTGAACTACAGTCGAAATGGCTTATAACGAACTTCAAGGGACTGACGATTTTTGTACGTTGTAGCCGGTGTTCGCTAAAAGCGATACTATTGTTTATAATGAAGGGATCCTTGTTAGCGGTGTTATATTGATTACAGTATGTTATAACTATTGTAAAATACATACTGTATGTATTTATCATCATCACACCCTTATCCCGCCTATGGCAGGATCGGATCTCTGAGTTCGAATCCTCCACTCCCGTCGATCCCCACCAGGTTTTCATCTACCCTGCACGCAATCATGTCCCTCTGTGCAACCAGCTACCACGTTCGCTTTGGTCTCCCCCTACACCTGATGCCACCATCCACATGCTATCCCATAATATACCGTGTAAGCTCCTCTACCCCCTTTCGCATCACATGCCCATACCACCTCAACCTATTTTCTCTCATCTTCTCTGCGATGTCCCCCCCCCCAGCTACCTCTAATATACTCGTTGCAGACTGTCAGCACGCGACACCCAGCTCATGTAACACAGCATTCGCATCTCGGCCACTTGTATTCTCCTCTTGTTATTTTTCCTTACTGTCCGAAACTCTGTTCCATACAGCATAGCGGGACTAACTATAGTTCTGTAAACTTTACCTTTCAACTTACTTGGGACTCGGCAGTCACATAGCACATCGCTTGCCTGCCTCCACTTCAGCAATCCTGCATTGATTCTATGGATAACGTCTGAGTTGATTTTCCCATTGCTCTGGAACACCGATCCTAGATACCTAAACGCTTGCACTACTGGTATCACCTCAATGCCAGAACGAACTACACCCCCTTGGTCCTGGCCGCTCCAACTGAAAGATAAGCAGAAGATAAGTACTGTTTTCTTCATGTTCACCTCAGGCCCCCCCTTCGCCATTGTAATGTCCTGTTTCTCGATGGAGAGTTATTGTCATGGCGTGCTGCCATGTACAAAGACAGAACTCAGCTGAAAAAAATGTATGCAGTAACAGATATTTCAACAGACACTGTTCCTTGAAATGTGTTTGCTCTAGGCGATTTGTACGTTTCAACCAATGTGTTCGTTGTAAGCAACATTAATGCTTTTTTGTATTGCTTTTCATGCTTCTGACTATTTTGTTCGTTAAATCCGATTTACGTTATATCCGGTGTTGCTATAAACGATTTCGACTGTACTTGCCTGATGTCACTTCTGCATGGGTATTCGATGTGGCGGCACATTTTATGAATCTCGCGCCACAGTGGTTGAGAATCGCTGCTTTAGACACTTGCCAGGGAACTCCACAAGCAAAGGGTCCTCTTTGTAATCTGTGTATGTCAGGTGACTTACAAGTGAACAGCGTGGTGTCTGCGCAGACTCTGCATTAGAACTACGCAGTGGACGGGTCGCTAATGACCTATGTAACTGAAGGGCCCTAAAACACCAACGAAACAAGAATAACTAAAACCAACGAAACAAACAACGACGAATCCATTCAGAAGAACAAGATGGGTCCCCAACCCTGCCATACGAGGAAAAAGGGTTAGTTGTTGTTGTTGAAATGCCTTAATTAAGTGAAATGCTCTAGCGATAATTGTTCCGCAGAAATCCGGTGGAAATAGGTGGAGGGGAGGTCGAAATCCTTCCCCTCCATTCATTACTTTTAATAGAGCTTTATTAAAAACAATATTAGGTAAAAGCCGCTTTTCGTTGGCTGACACTATGTTATTCTTCCTGAATTGCGACAGTTTGACGAACGTCATTTTCACCCATTGCAGGCCTACTGTGCGCACAAGTAGTATTCGTAACCGAATGTCAACTACTCGACATTGAATTAATGTTTTTCTGTTACATGAAGTACTGGTAATTGTGTTGTGAACAACAGTCCTCTTGAGCGGTTCTACGATGTTTGCTTTCATTTTAACGTATTCATGTTCAATGCCACAGAGTCGGTTAACAAACCTAAGAAATACCTTTCTAATTAATGAGGTATAATTATTACATTGTTTTAATTACTGCTTATTTTTAATTACAATGATTTTGAAATTGTATTTTAACCAAGACTAGAACCGTGCGTTTCTTTTATTTTGCAGAGTGCATCCGAAAAAGAGAATTACGCCCTGAAGAAAGGGTTAATATTGATTCAACGAGATAAATTATTTAGTCGATGGAAAGAACGCTATTTAATATTAACCAAAGATTACTTGGCCTGTTTTAAGAAGTCGTCCAAAATCGCCAGTTCTGCCATGGGAGGATTCATTTTCAAGGTAATTTTGTGATGGTATATGACTTATTTCGCCAATTCAACACCCTACTCTCTCTCCTTCCTTCCGTCCTCTTCCTCACGTATCAGGGCCATTGACTGACTATCTATCCTTTATCTGGAGTTTAGTGTTTGGAGGTGAAAGTTATTGACTTTTTTAGTAATTAGAGCATACTGGAAACTTGAAACCACAATTACTGTTTCGGTTAGCACTTGGCTCCTGACCTTACAGTGTAGAAGTTCGGCTAAAAACCATTTAAATACTTCAACTAGTGCTGGCTTTTCTGATCAGTCGATGAGGGCATTTCATAAAATAAGAATGTTCGTTTATCCATGTTGTTTTTGTTTTCGTGTTTATTTGGGGCAGATCAGTCGTGTGCTAGTCATTGGGTTCCTAAGATTTTTGGATTGTGCTGACATTTGGGATCAGTTAGCATAGCTGTGGTTTCATCACTATAAAGCATATCATCACACCCTTATCACGCCTTGTCGCTGCGGATTCTAATCTTCCACTCACGCCTATTCCCCCACAAGCCCCCATCCACGCCGCACATCTTCATATCTTTTTGTAGAACCTTATCCCACGTCTGCTTTGGTCTTCGCTGACCTTTTGGTTCGTTGGGGGTTTTAGGGTCCTTAACTACAAGGTCATTAGAGCCCCGTCCTCTGCATAGTTCTAATGTAGAGGCTGCGCAAACACTACACTAATGCGACGATTTTTGGGTATTAGCGGTGCCCAGTTTTCCCAAGCGGCTACCCATGTTAGCGCTACCTGAGGTTGCGACCGTTGCGTTACGTAACTGCAGTAATCAGACGAGAACTGGTGTGTCCAACGCAATAAGCCGCTCTCTTCCTCTGCCCTCCCATAAAGCACCCGTTCCCATAATGGCCCTAACAAGCCCCTCCTCCCCTCTTCTCACCACATGCCCATACCACCTCAATCTATTTACTCTCATCTTTTTGCCAGGCAGTTTGCCTTACGTCTGATGCGAGATAGTTATTTGCTCTAAACGCCGTATTTTTTTTTATAATAAAGTCTGAACTCTCCATATACAGTAGTTTATGATTTGCTGTTTTTGATTTCCTCAAAGAACTACACGAAATAGGATGACTGAATTTCTCTCTATTTACGTTGCTCCCTCGTAAAATGACCTTTAGCCCTAAGTTCTCTTTCTCGCTACTGTATCTTCTGACCGAGGAGGTCGGCAGGACAAGCTCCGAGTGCGCATCTTATGAAGTTCATGCCATTCTTCCTGTGCCGCGCTGTAAAGCCCGGTACACACATCCGATGTTTGCTCGTGCGGCGCCACTGCGTCATCGTAATTACGGCATGGGATGCATTAGTTGCAATGGAGGAATGCACACATAACTCCGGCTCCGCACACGCACGTCCGATCACGTTCTACCTCGTAGCCTATTGAAAGCTGCACACATCCATTGATATCCTAAGTGCGGTTTCTTTGTTTTGCGATTTGTTCACAGTTGCCAAATGTGTACTGGCGACATTTCATCGCATGTGTGTGCATTGCATTGTTGCAGCGCCGCTGCGGCACTTACATGAGTAAAAATCCGATGTGTGCACCGGGCGTGAAACGAAGCACATGTAGTGAGTTAATTCAGGACCTCATAACCCCAAGAATGAGTTCCTGGAAATCTTTCCGATCTGTAGCAGTATTTTAGCTTATGAAGGAAGACTCTCCTTTCTTGCATTCCTAACTACCATCAAATAATTGGTCTCTTTGCTAGCGGAACGGAACGGTGCGAACGGAAAGTAGAGGAAAAGGACTCGTGCATGATAATTTTACTGGAGGGTACTACCTTTAGCTGAATAAAATGTAAATATTGTTTGTTTCTTTACAAATAGTTGAGTCTTGCCGATGTGGACGGGGTGGAATGGATTGAAAAAAAGGAGGTTGCTCTCATTGCACTTTGTTGTCCTCCTGAAGGAAGGTTCTTTTTAAGAGCCAAAGATGGACTGGAGGAGTGGTTGCAGGTATGATTGTGATTTGAAATAAATCTTCCCTTTAGAGAACAACAGTTAAAAATGTCAAATTGCCACGCCAATTTCTCTTAATGCAGTGTGCATGAATAGATTGAGAAAATTTTCAGAGCATCAGCATGTCACTCACTCCGCCTTTTCTACTCTGAAATAGGTTTTACGTGAAACGATAAGCCAGAGCAAAGGGAGACGAGAAGCGTTAAGAAACTCAATGTCTCGAGATGGTACACATTCTCAGATCTGTGGAGGCAGCCAGTTCTCAACGTAAGAAAGTTATTTGAATTATTGCACTCTGTACATTACGGAACAAAGGAAAAAACTGGAAATCTTCGGCATGTTCTTCCATCAAATCTTTTACCTATACTTCTGGTTGTAGACCTATACCTGGGGTGCAGAAAATTCCTCCTTAAAAAAATATTTCTTCAGAAAAATCATCTCTGAACAAAGTTTGTTAATGTCTCTCAGTCTTTAACCTTTAAATACGTAGATGACTAAAAGTTTCATAAATACGTACGTGGGGTGCTCAATTAGCATCAAAATTAGCATATCATTAGAAAAACTGACAGGAATTTTAAAACTCAATGTCTTTCAATGGGAAACCAAATTAAAAACTAACTACACACCATATTAGATATACCGGTATTTTTGCAAAAAAATGTAAGCTGTACCAAAAATTTAAAAAAATTCTCTCTGCAAAAACTAGCTACCCACACATAGATAAGTGGCCCTTTTCTTTATGTTTGGTCAACAACCCAGTGTTGTAGCCAGGATTTTCTGAAGGGGGGATATGACTGTCGATAGGGTAAACCAGGATTTTCTGAGGGGGTGGGTATATGACTCGATAGGGTGTATACCGCTTCGTTATATTCGAGGCCCAAGGGGGTGGGGGTTAAACCCCCCCCGTTCCCCTGTGCATGGGCCAAACTGCTCTCTGTAAGGAAAGTGGCAGTATATCTGGGGCATTTTAATTTTAATTAAAAATTAAGCTAAAACCCCAAAAACAATTACAAAGAAAGTTACATAATTACGTAGGTGGGGTGTTGTGAGCACCCCAAGCTGATAAAACACCTGCCTTATCAAAATAAATAATCAATTCAACACAATTTTTTTGGATGTTGTAGAGGGCTAAATAAAAGTAAGCTACTAAAGGTTTCACAGCCCTAATATAACTATAATTGATTGTTTTCCTAACCTACGTACTTAAAGGTAAAATCAACACAACTGCTGAAATTCAAGATTGAGTGAGAGTCAATACAAGTAATTTAAATGTCATGCAAGCCAAAAGCAGTAAATTCTGACAGGTGTATTTGGTTGCAGGTTCGACCCTAGCTGTAGCGACTTTCGAGCGCTAGGAAAGTCATACAGAGGAGGGCAGTAGGCAGCGACAGAGGGAGAAGTGACAAACGCAGAGCGAGCGAGAGGGGTTTAGGAAGAGACAGAGAGGGGGAAGGATTTTTTTGGTTTGTTGGTGTTTTCGGACCCTTCTTCCACAAGGTCATTATACCCCCGTGCGTAGTTCTAATGCACAGACTGCAAAGACACCACACTAATGTGATGTTTGGGTATTAGCAGTAGCCAGTTTTTCCAAGCAGCCACCCATGTCAATACTAACTGGGGTTGCGTTGCCACACATCAACGATCAGACGACAACTGGTGTGGCCACAGTGGCCAACGCAATGAGCCATTCCCAAGGGGGAAAGAGAAGAGCCCTATGGGGGGGGGGCAAAGCCCGAGATAGGGTAAGAGAGGGCGGAAGAAGAGCTCGAGAAAGGGAGGAAGATACAGAAACAGGGAGGGTGAGTCAGACGTTGACGGAGGAAGAGAGACGAGAATGAGTCAGAGAAAGAGAAACCTCGAGTTTGTATTTTGTAGGATTGAAAGTGAAGTAATGGTCCCGTGTGGTGTGTGTGAATACATCACTGCATATAAAAAGTAGGTGCAGGTAGGTTAAATTGCATGTGTGGGTTCTTACCACCTCCATACGACCTTCACGAGTAGAGAGACAAACGTTAATTAACCAAGTGAAACAAGCCCAGCATTTCTAAATTGTCGCGATTTTTCCTTAGTTCTCTCCCTGCTTCTCAAACATTTCTGATCGCAGCCCACGTGGGCAAATCATAAATAACTGATTGGTTCACAAGTCCATAATTTAACCCATTGCTTAGAATGAGAAGACCAAATCAGATATTTGTTACTAATGAAATACGTGACCCACCATTGTCTTCTCACCCCGTTAATGGGCGAAGACCATCGAATGTAGCTACTTATTAAGCTTTGGCATTTAATCCACAATTTTTACAATTTGTGTCTTTTATCTTGTAGTCATATACCTACCCAGTATACGAATTCCGACTGTCCGATGCTCCATCGTTTGGGGCGCAATTCTTCTGCGGATTTCATCAGGGGAAGTACCGGATTACTAAAGATTCCTGAAGATTATGTCTCGTCAGCATCTAGTAGCGTGGCGGATAGTAACAGGTTCTCATGTAAGTAACCAGATGAAATTTTGATACCTTCCAGTAATTTTTGTAAAGAAAACTTACTTGAGGTAATGTGTTATTTGATTTTTGACAGTGTTAACAGATATTGATATTCGCTGTGATATGGAGAGCACCCCAATGCCTTCTCCTTCTTCTTCATCATGCTCAAATTCCTCAAGGCAGTGTTTACCTTTTCAACACCCAGCCTTTACCTCGGGAATTGCAGTTGGTCATAACAGGTCATACAGTCAGGGTCGACCTGTAGGACGACTTCAAGAACCACTTATTATTTACACGAATCCTAAATCATCTCCAAGAGGTAACTTTCATGATTTTTCAGTGTTTTATGAATCATTGTTGCATTTTTGAGAGCCAGACTCGTCTTTGTCTACGATAACATCTGTGCGTAAAACAACTCTTAATTTCTGGAAATATATACAGTGAAAATCGTTTAACACGGAACTGAAGGGACCAAAATATTTTTGCGTGTTAAAAGAATTTCGTGCTAAGCCATTCATGGAGGAAACCCATCATTGTTTTGTATGTCGTCATATCTGATTAATTGAATTAGCATTAATTTACCTGCCAAAGTTTCTATTTTGGTTGTATAATGCAATGTTGGAACAAGTGGGGTAGGCCATCATCCCCCACAGACAACCCAGCCAATATTCCTGTGGGTTCCTTATGCCTGTCTGGGGTGCCCCCAGTCCAGGGCATCTTCAGTGGGCCCACAGATCCCACCATGCTGCAGGTGGGATGAGGGTGTGATGATGTTTACTAAAATTTACACTTGTGGGCATCATATTAGATTCAATATTTTAAATTTAAATAATGATGTAGACTACAAATGAATAATTTAAAAAAGCCTAAAAGAATGATTGTTTATGGGATAAAATGTGATTTGTTTTTCAGTGTCTTTTTGAGCATAAATTGTCAATAAACCCCCCCCCCCCCCCTCCCCATAGTTTGAAAGGTTTGTCAATGGCATGCCTATACCATCCCGAACCCAGGCTGTAATCTAGCAACAGTGGTAACCATTTTTTATTTTAGTTTAATGAAAACTCCGGTATATGTTGTATATCCAGTATTTTGTTAGCTGAGAAGGAAAATCATTTCGTGTTAAGCGATTTTTGTTTCGTGTTAAAAGAAAAAAAATGTATGGAATTACAGAGTATTTTGTCCGGACCGCAGTGTTGTTTCGTGTTAACCGTTATTTCATGTTAAGCGTTTTCGTGTTAAACGGATTTGTCAAATTGCAAATTGCAAAATTGTCAGTATAGGAGCTCGCTATATCAGTTAGATCAGCAGCCGGGTGGCAGATCTGTCATAGGTGAGTCAATTTCTCTATAATGATGTTGATGGCGACCTGTGACGAAATAATTTGACCCTTTCAATGCAAGAGATTTTCTTGCACATTATGAACACATTGCCTGGATTTATCACTGTTGAATATGGCAGATAAAAACTCCTAACTCTGTACCTGCCTATGACAGGGAATTGTCGCCCTAAATGGACATAAGGGTGATATATTGGACAACCCCTATACTTATGTAACGTTGGTCTACTGTTGGTTGGGGCACTCCATTGAGCTCCTACACCTGAAAATTTTGCCTCATCTACCCTTTGCATAGTAGAGAGGATTCTTTTACGTGCAAATGCCATCGTATACAACACGGAACCTCGGTCAGTGTTACTTCTCATCCGAAGGAAAGCGTACTCGGTGCTCGTTCTCTACCGAAAGAAACCAACCCACCTTGGTCCAGTACCGAACCTAGAACCGGTTAAATATGGCAGATCGGAAATTGAAATGCATTGATATTAATTTTTGTGGTTTTTCTCTTGCAGTCGAACGTTCGCTGTCAGATGCCTATCAGTTTGAGACCCATTCTAGGCGATGTAAACAGGTTGATGATGACTTGAACTCAAGAATTTCTGGACCTACACATCTTTTTAGGAGAGCTTCGGCCAAACCAGTGATTCTTAGCAGGCCGAGTTGAAAATCACGTTAATCTACGAAATGAGCATCTTATTTTCAATACGGAAGATTTTACTCTAAGTTGAAGATCGAAAGAGGACTTTCTTGTTTGCATATTTTGAAAAAAAATGGTGTATTAAATTAACGAGTGTACTAACTCCTGATCACAGTAGTATGAACCAGGATTTATAATAACATAGGACACGAACTTTTCAAAGTTAATTGAAATGGCATTTAATTAGTTGAAATGGTGAGGCTCCAGATTTACTAAATGGATGTGTCTTTCTACGTCAACAAAATTACATCGTAAACATGACAGTATTCGTTTTTTAGTCTGGTGCAGAAACGTGATATTTTAATACAAACTCTTATTTCTATTTGATGTATTTTAAAACCAATAGTTTGAAATATGAATCAATATCATTGACTCCTTGTCGACCAGCAGTTGTGATATGTTATTATTATGCCACCCAAGTCAATAAAATAATGTATTATGGCAAAAGTGATTTACCAGTATAGGTCAATTATTCATGCTTGTTCTTTCAATGACCTCTTTGCTAATTTACACCAACAGCATTAAGACCAAAAGCAACTTCTAACCATTTTCCTGCCTATGCAGGGTCGGGCACCCATCTTGTCCCTCAGAATGGACACAATGGCGATATATTGGACATCGTTTTTCCGCAACCGCTTGCCGACCAACGCTGCAACTCCTATGCTTATTTATCATCCGTCTGAAGTTCGTTTGTGGCCTCCCACCGACGCCAGGGGGGGGGGCGAGCTCCCAAAGTTGGAAATTTTGGGTTCTTTACGTGTAAACGCCATCGTATGCCACACGAGACCTCGGTTTTACTTCTCATCCAAAAGAGTGCTCACTCGTGGCCTCTCTCTCGTCTGTGAGAAGCAAGCCGACCTTGTTCCAGTATCGAACCTATAACTATTGACGCAGTTACCAAGCATGCTACCCACTACACTATGCCACTGAAGCATGTTGTCAACTGCATTAAGACCATCATCTTCATACCCTTATCCCTCATGTGGCAGGGGTAGGCCTGTGGGTTCTAGCCCTTCACTGAACATTGCTGACTAGGGGCACCCCAGCCAGGCGTCTGGAACCAGCAGGAATATTATCCTGTTGGTCTGTGGGGGATGTTAGCAGTGCTGGATTTACCATTAGGCTTAGTAGGCTGAATCCTAGGGCCTGAACATTTAGCAGGCATCAAAACTTAAGAAAAGGGCCTCAAAAGGGCTTGAAAACGGCCTCAAAATTGAAATAGCTTAGGGCCTCTCAATATCTAAATCTGCCACTGGATACCAGCCTACATCAAGAATTGAGACGATGCAAAACATTAACCCATTAACGCCCATAGGAAAACAAGCAAGTAGAATGATAAATTTGCATGATAATTTTAATTATAATATGATAATATAACAGGAAAGTGAAAGAAAAAAATTATTATACTTTCATGTAGATTCTATGGGGGTGTACTCAGATTAGTACAAAGGGCACATACGTAAGGAAATCTTCAAAACATATTCTTTCAATGCAAAGTCTCTTTTCACATTTTGCACTTTCCCAACTTATTGTGGGAACCCTGTGGGTTGCAGACGCCTGGCTGGGGTGTGATTAGTCAGTGCATGTTAAGTGGACTCACAGACCCAACCCTGCCAAAGGGGTATGATGATGATGCACAGTGCCATCTTATTATTGAATAACAAATAATTCACTGCAGCTGTTATAGATTTTTTGGGTTATGACAATTATTTTCTTGTGGCCAAATGCCACTTTTTGAAGATGATGGGCATTTCTTTTTAGATGTTGATGGTAGGTTTTGTCTTACATAATTTCCAGCAATGATCATTGAAAATCCCAGCTAACCCAAAATGGACCATGCAGTTATTACAGCCATGTCTAATAAATATGTAAACAATACCCACCACCAAATTTTGATATTCCATTTGTGAATATGTTGGTTCCACATGTGTGTGCTTTAGATTGGTTATTGTTAATGTGCAATAGGTCAGACACCATGCAATATTATAATTTTGGATAACGTGGTGTTGGAACAAGTGGGGTTGGCTGGCATTCCTCTGCAGACAACCCAGCCACTATTTCTGCAGGTTCAAGATGCCTGGCTGGGAGTGCCCCCAGTCAAAGCATTCTCAGTGAAACTGCACACCACAGGTGGGATAAAGGTTTGATGGTGATTACGATGGTTGACATTTTTTTTTCATTTTGGAACTTTGCATCCAGGTGGTGATGACCATGATGTCACACCCAGTGGTTTTGCCCTCCCCTCCAAAATTGATGCAAATAGCTTCTTCAAGCCCTTCATAAGTACCTTTTCTTGAAAAAGTGATATTTTGTGGCATGTTTTACTACTGACAATCTCCTAAGAAAAATAATATATCGACACCTTCCTGCTAAACATCCTTTTACCAGGGAGGTTTTTATCTATGGATGTGCCCATTGTACTCAACTGAGCACACCTTCAAATTTGCTTGAATTAATTAATTAACTTCCAATATATAAATTAGCCATTAATTGCATAGTATTCTATATAGTATATGAAGTATGACTACAATAACATTTCCGAAAATATTTTCCCAGAAGTGCAAAATAATTCAAGCCAAAATCTGTTTGTATTGTAGAAACTTTCATTGCAAAAACTACATTTAAACTGACTCTTTGCAGCAATATTTTTCATTAAAGATATTATAAATTAGAGTTTGTCATGTACACATT
Organism: Trigoniulus corallinus; assembly: GCA_013389805.1. Classification (NCBI taxonomy): domain Eukaryota; kingdom Metazoa; phylum Arthropoda; class Diplopoda; order Spirobolida; family Trigoniulidae; genus Trigoniulus; species Trigoniulus corallinus. The sequence continues at coordinate 6,580,839 of JAAFCE010008833.1, forward strand.
CAATTCAGAGAAAGGCATAATGATATATCATACTTTAGACATGGGAGAAATTCTCAAAGTTGTGTACTCAACTGGGTGCAGCAGGCGTTAATGGGTTAATGATGTTCTTAGTATTGATCTTAACACCATTTTCTATAAATAGCTTTAGTATCATACCATTACCCCACTCCACCTGATCAGACCTTACCTTCTTTGCCTTTATACATACCTCTTTTATTCTGCCTATTTTCCAGGTATGTCTAGGAAGAGGTTCCTCTTTAATGATTACACAGGGCTGCATTTTGAAAAAGTTTTCTGACGATTGCAAGAATTCAGCTGATTCTGAATCGTTTTTGGCTGCTGATTTCAAATATGGGTTTAGTTTTTCTCAGGCACATACAGATTTTTCACAAATCGCTAATAATTACTTCAACTTACATGAATTTTGATTGACTGAGAGAGTTTGGGCAAACGACATAAACATAAAACTTAAAACGTAAAATTTACGTCGTCAAAGTCTTTTACATGATGTTCGTCTGCTAAACTGTACATAAAAAAATAGCGGCAGCGTCGATGCTTAAAACGCCCAACATAAAATTGGCGCATGCATGTGCCGTTACCTTATGTCCAAATTTTAAAAATCAACTGGAGTCGGTAAAGACATAGCCTAAAACACATTGATTTGTAGAGCACTAGTGGTTTTTTAAGTTAATATCATTTTTTTTATTAGTTGGTAAAATGAATTTTCAGACATTTAGATATTTTAGCTAGTCCCCAAACAGAAATTTATCAATTATTCAACTGTTTAAACATGCCGTGAAATCGTGAAGGTGTCATGACTTCGACCACGACAGACGTGCCTCCTGAGTGAGCTAGTGCAGCTCTCTGTTTGCATGCTGTGTCTGATCTTACCAGTATATCGACGATGATTCTCCAACTTAAAGTGTGTGGCAGAACTTCTCCCATGAAAAACAGTAAAAAGCAATGAAGACAAGATTCCCATTGATAATAATTGAAAACTTTTACTCAATGCAGTGGAGGATTTGAAAACCATGTTAGACCACAAGGAAATAAAGCAGATTTCAACACCATGTACCACCGATTTCTTGCAACCTGTGATGCAACTGGAATTTAAGTAATTTCAAAAGAACGTGAGTGAAAACTTTGCCTCTTTCACGAGTTCAATTGAATCTAATTTTCATCGTTTCTGGCGTGCCTTGGAAGTAGCTGGTGATTCATGTGTATGGCCCTGTGAACATTTTTCCCCTGCTTTTCCGCCAATGTCACAGTGCTCAGAATTCCATCCTTCTGCAAGTGTGTCTATGGCGGAGACACAACAGATGAAGACCTCAGCATCCTCGGGACCTTCAAATTGTTCTCAACTACAAAGCGACTACGTTTCTGAAATGCACGGCTCTGCCAACCCCAGCAGGAAAACGCTCCCACCAGAAGCTGGCCACTTGGTTCAAAATCAGAATACATATGCAGCCATCGTTACCACCAATCCAGCACACTCCTACAGTGGAACTAAGGAATCTCGTAACCCTAACAATCAATAGCCAAAAGCTATCCAAGTATCATTTCTATACAGTAATCTGGTACCCGCAAACGCGTTATGGTTTAAGACTGAAAGACTCATCCTTAGCAATCTTTCACAAGAAATACCCATATCAGCAATAGTAAACTATGCACAGGAAAGAGGTCTGAAGGTAGACGAATGCGGCTGCTGGACCACGAAAGAGGGTGTTACATCCAAATCAGTGTTCCTTAGAGTCTACAATGAGTCTGAATGTGATCTTCTTGATCATAACCTGTGGCCCATTGGAATCTCCGTAGATTCTTTAGGGGGAAAAAACCCACCCATGACTACTGATGCCTTTCATGAGACTGCCCCAACTTCGTTTCCCTAACAATTTGGGTCACCATCGAAACCACACACCAACTTGTTTTACTGTTAATACTCAACTCTCATTGCTTTACCTAAATGCAAGGTCCCTTTTCTACAAATTTGATTTACTAACTGAGTATTTCCATCTCGTTAACCCATAAGTCACCACTGTCACTGAGACCTGGTTTTCTCCAGGCATCCCAGATTCATTATTAAACATACCAAACTTTTCCCTCTTCTGGGCTGACAGGCTTACACATGGAGGAGGAGTTGCATTGTTTGCTGCCTCATCCCTGTATCCCCAATTAATTGCAAAGATTTCATGTAATGGACTGGAGGCAGTTGGAGTCTACCTTACATCCAGCCCTGGCACATTTGGGTTGTTTACCACTGAAAGTATGTCTCCTTCCAGGAGCTTGTCTCTCAACTAACACCATATATTACCCCCACTCTCCCCTTTGCTCATTGCTGGAGATTTCAACTCAGACCTCTTTCAAGGAAAACAAACTTCTCTATCACCTTTTCCATCGCATTTTCCCATTGCTTTATCTCCCATTATCACTGCCCCTACTCGTGTGACTTCTAATACAGCTACACTACTAGATCAAATTTACAAATCTTCACATATACACACTGATAAACATGATTTACTTACAGACTATTGCCTTGACCACAAAGTCATTGTTGCCAGTTTCTACACTCTTGAGTCAAGATTTCCCCCTTTTACTTTACCTGTCCCTTCTAAGTCCACACTAGCCTTAAACAAACTAAATGTACAGAACTTTAACACCATTCTTGCTAACCATGACTGGTCTCATTTTTACTCTCTGAATGACCCTGATCAACTGACAACGCTCCTGTATCATACCATTTTTTTAGCCACTGCATGAAGCTGTGCACTTAAGCAGACGCCTAAATACCACACCACCTAAACAACAGCCACCTAACCTTCCTTTCATCTCAGTGCAACAGCACTTTTCGAGCCTTTGTAACTAACAAATCTGAAACTACTTTTGCTGCCTATAGACATGCAAAAAAGAATTTCAAGAACCAAGTCAGGATTGCTAAGTATCAAAGTTTCTCTGCTACTACTCCTCTTAATTGCATTTGGGCCCTTATAAATGCTCATACCTCAAAAAAACACCTCTTTCCCACCTGAACAGTCACTGGAGTAGTTATCTTTCGTTGCTAATCCACTTATTGAAGAAAACCCACCCCCCCCTTCCTCTGTCTGGACCTAGAAACCTAAGTGTGTTACCTCCACTCCTCTCTTGCACTGACCTTACAATCCTGATTCATCAAGTAAAATCCCATCCTAACAAAGTCCCTGATTCACTACCACCAAGCTTACTTAAGGCATTGTCTTGTGACAATCTCATACCTCTATTACATCTTCTCAACCAGGTCCTTGTTTTGGCAACTATCCCACAAATGTGGGAAACCTCCTTTATACTTCCCATCTACAAGTCAGGTCACCTTGACACTCCTGCAAGCTACAGACCTATTACTATCATTTCTCCTCTGCACATGTGCTGCTCAGGTATTAGATGATGGGTTATCATCCTGTGTGCAATTACAACAGCACCTAGATAGGATTTACAATTGGTGTGTAAAATGGGAATTGCCATTAAACCTGAAGAATATCCAGATCTAAAAAGCTACTGGATTTTGATTGCCACATAGGAGGAGTTAGAGCTGATAGGGTTATAATCCATAAACACCTTTCAATTCTCTTAAACAGTCAAGGTGATTGGAAGGATCACATTGGTAACGTGATTGGGAGGGCTGGTCAACTCCACCGTCTGATTAGTAGGGTCCTTCGGGACAGCACAAAGGAGTTAAAAGAAACAGCATACATTTCAATGGTACGACCAATTTTGGAGTATGGCAGTCCAATTTGGTTCCCCTTCAGGCAGGACTTATCTTGGGAGGTTGAAAGGATTCAAAGGAGGGCAGCAAGAATTGTACTCAATAGATTTTCTCACAGGGAGAGTGTATCTGCCATGATTGGAGAACTAGGGTGGGACACATTAAGCCAGAGGCATATATCTCAAAGTATTAGCCTTTTTATAAGACTGCTGCTGCTGGGATGTAATGGGCCTTTGGCTGGAAGTGTGTCCCCTGCTGAGTATAAGGGGAGAAGGGATCATCCATATAAATTGAAAGAGGTTAGGGCACAGACAGACTCATACTACTGGTCATTTTTGCCAAGGGTCATTCAACAATGGAATGGCCTTGGAGAGGATAAGGTGGAGGGCTTCATCCAAGGAAAGCCAACCATTGCTAGTATTGTGTTAGGGGAGGCACCTGAATTATAGCTTAGGGTTTTGGGAGAACTAGGTTATCATAAATAGGTTTGAGAGTTAGTCTCTCCACTGCCATATTGGCCAAATGAAATGGCCACTCACAGTGTAGTAAATTAGAATTACAATCTCCCAACTTCATGCAAGGAACTTTATTTCACAACGTTTTATTCTTCAAATTCAACCCAGAAATGTGGCCTTCTACCTGTTGTAAACTCAGACCAAACAATAATCTTGAAATATAGCATATCTCAGCACATCATAAAAGCAGATTTGTTGAAAAACTATATGTGATGGAAAAGAAAGTAATTCCATATTTGAAATCAGCATAAAACACTAGTTTCAAATCAGATAACATCATAAAGACATCAAAAATGATGCTGAGTAGTGTTATCAATTGAATCGCCCTCTTTAAAGTCAAAACCAGAATTTGGATTTATTTAAAAGGCTGACGTTAGCTCAAGTAAATATTCCTTTTTCCAGTGGTTCCAAAACTGCTGCAAAAATTTCTGATGGTATTTGTATTGTCTGTTTAGTTCATTGAATCACTTGAAATGTAGGCAATACTATGTACTGGGAGAAAGGTAGTAAGACGTTGTCTCACCAAAAAGTGTGCTGGAGTGATAGGTTCAGACTGTTTATATCTGAGTTAACATATGTAACTGGATGGGAATTCATGACGGCCTCAGTTAAAATTAGTTTCAGGTGATATTGTACATATTTCTTCAAAATTAAGCATACTTCTACCCATAGAAATCCTCAGAGACACCTTCACAGATCTATCTAACCTCTACCAAAATCCATCCCACCACAGTCCTCTCTCTATGCTGCATTTCCATTCAAATCAATGGCTGTGCTAAGGTTATACATCTTTGGATTTCCCTAAATTCCCTTTTTCTGCCAAGTTAGTTTATTTCTGTGCTAAGTTCATCACCAATATGGGTTATATAATAATTTAAGCATCAAATGTATGCATAATATTTTATTTCAAAGAAAGGAATTAAGGCTAATGTTACTATTGGTTACATAAGTTATATAATTACTATAAGTTAAATCATTAGCATGTAGTTAATCTAATTCATTGGTAAATGCATATAAGGATGTATAAAAACTTATTAATTTTAAAAAGATAATGATTAAGAGGGTTTGTAATAAGTCCATTAGCTAAGAACAGTAAGAGTCAAAAGTGAATGACCATGCATGATTGTCACACATTTTTGTTTTTAAATGAAAATGTAGTTCACATAAATAAAAAAATAGTTTTTAATTTCAACCATAACATGTTATTAATACCTGGTGAAAAAAAATCAAATGAAAATTTATGCAAGGTATTGAAAAAAAGGCAAATGTGTATTGATATACCATTTTTTAAGCCTCAAAAGTGTACAACCAAAACATGCCATTTGCATGATAAAGAAGTGAAACTTTCTTTCCCTACTACTTTAGTACTTTGTTGGTCCTCCTTTACTTTCTATTACCGCTGATAATCGGTTTGGCATTGACTCCACCAAAGTTTGGGTGAGTTTTGTTGGTATTTTTTCCCCATTCTTCAATAATCACTTCTTTCAGCCTGGAAAAGCTGGACATTTTCCGTTTTTGTATTTCTTTCTCTAAATAACTCCATAAATGTTCAATGGGATTTAAATCTGGAGACTGGATGGGTGATCAAGTATTTTTGGCACATTATACAGTAACCATTCCATCACCAAATTGGACTTATACTTTGGATCATTGTCCTGCTGAAAGATCCAACTTGGTCCTAGCCTTAAATAATCCACACTAATCAACAAATTATCTTGCAGAATCTTCAAATAATCTTCTTCTTATTTCATAGTAGAGTCCACAAACACTAAATTACCAACTCCAGAGGAAGCCATACACCCCCACACCATTACTGCACCTATACCATGCTTCACCATTGGCAGAACATTGTGTTGTTGATATTCTTGGTTTTGAGATCTCCATATTTTTGGTCTTGTTTCAGGTAAAAATAACATTACTCCAAAAAGAAAAGTAATAATTTTTGTATTTTGTAGCAAAATCAATCTTTTTTGTTTATTCCTTTGGAGGAGTATGGCTTCTTCCTAGGTATTCTGCCATGTAATCATGCATCATTTAGTGCCCACCTTATTCTGCTGGCACTAACTGGTACTTCACTAAGAAATGAGTGATTTTTTGCAATAGCAACAGCACTTGCCAAAGGATTTTTCCAGACTTCATGAACCACTGCCCGTTCATCAGCATAAGATGAGCAGAACGAGACAGACTTTCAATTTTTTCCAGTCATATTGTATTTAATCATGAAGGTTTTTACAGTTGATGGGCAAATATTAAGAATTTTAGCGATTTTAGCAAATGTTTTACCTTCATTTCTAAGTTTTATGAAGACTTTTCTCAAATCATTACTAACTTCTTTTCTCTTCTCGATTTTATGACAAGATCGAATATTATTTTTGAATAGAATGTGGAATAGAATATGAAATAGAATATTGAATAGAATTATTTTTGCCCATAGGACAAAATTATGCCTTATTGCTTTGAATATTACTGGTAAAATCATACGTGGTTGTTGACTTTTGACTCTTAAAATTTTGCATATCAATACACAATTGTGATTTTCTCAATAATTTGCATATATTTTCCTCCTATTTTTTCACCAGGCATTAACAACATTTAAGAGTTGAAAATAAAAAATAATTTTTTTATTCATGTGAGCTGTATTTTCATTTACAAACAAAAATGTGTGACAATCATGCATGGTCATTCACTTTTGACTCTCACTGTATATATGGATGCATTACATGTAAAATTGCTTTTGCAATAAAAGCTAAATAATGAAAGAGACTTTCATCCTTAATTGAATCATCCTTGGAGTATTCTTCCTGGGTGCAGATTTTTGCTGGACAACTTGGTTGTGGCTATCCTTCTTTTCTTCTTGTAGAGGTTGTAGCTTGGCTGCCTTGAATTCCACTCTGTCTGTCAGTACTCTCCTGGATGACTCTGAGCAGTTGTGTCCTCAGATGATCCTTGCATCTCCTTTTACACTTCTTCTTGAGGTAATAAACCAAAGTGAATCATCATGACAGATGGTTTTGCAATTAAGAGGCGTTTCACCCAGATTAAATATAGTTTTAAAGTAGCAGGAGTTTTCCATTGGCTACTAAGTCAAATTTAGTTCTTTAAATTGATAGTCATTTTTCTAGTCTGCTATTTCCTTTTATGGTCTTCTGAAAAAGAAGAGGGAAAGAGGGAACAGTTTTCTAATTTAGGGGACCTGGATATTTTTTTTAATTTGTGACTTTTTGGTTCTTCTTCTGAGAGTTTGGACAGTTGATAATCTTGACAGATGTTTTTTCTAATTAAAAGGTGCTTCACCCAAGTAAAATATCATTTCAAAGTAACAGTATTTCTCCATCTGCCACTGAGTTAAAAATAGTTTAAAAGTGATTGTATTCTTCTATTAGCTTTCAGGTTAAATATATTCTTTTTAAAAGTGATAGTCATTTTCCCATCTGCTATTTACATTCATTGGTAACTGAAAAAGAGAGAGAAATGGGATGGTTTTTGCTATTTAAAGAGCTTGGGTCCTTTTCATTTGGTGATTACTTGGTCCTTCTGCTTGGGGTATTTTAAGCAGCTGACAACGCTGTAGAGATTAACTAATGTGGGATGTTTTGTAAGTTTATACAACTGGGCAATATCCTTTTCCATTCTTTTGAATGTCTTTCCATCGTCAGGGTATATTATTTTCACCATTCCTCATCTTGCAATAAGCCATCTAAAAGCTAACAAAAACAATGCAGCTGAAAGATCACTTAAAGATCACTTGTGTTAGCACAAATTAACAAGGCAATGCACAATTTCTTTTGGTAGTTTTACCCTCTTTTGTAAATAGTGGCGCTGCAAAATCTGCCTGTGACGTTGAAAGGTGGTAAAGGCAAAATTCTGTCTTGAGTTTTTTTGTTTGTTTGTTTGTGGTTAAGGTCCCGTCAACTACAAGGTCTTTAGAGACCCGTCCACTGAATAGTTCTAATGCATATACTGCACAGACACTACACTAATGCGACGATTATTGGGTATTAGCAGTACCCAGCTTTCCCGAGCGACCACCCATGTCAGTACTAACTGGGCTTGCGTTCTGTCTTGAGGCAGTGGAGCTGTTAGCTGAGTCACTGGTGTGGCATGTCGATTGACATGAAAATTTATTCAGAAGGCAAAATTAAAGTTGAATAAACAATTCACAACAACTTTAATGAGTATTATTAATAATTTAAATGTAAAGAAATTCATTCAGGAGGAAAACAAAATTAAACATCCACAACCATCAAGGAGCAATTCACAACTAACTGTTTCTTCTCTGAAAAAATATTTTTCTAAATTTGAAATTTAGAACTAACGTCATTATATTCTAATATATAAAAGTTTATAATATATTAGAAATGACGTCAGATGGCAACAACGGAATGCACAGGGTGCAAACCTGAAATGACACAGGGGTTGGATTCTACTTCCCATGCAACCTTTTCATGCTGTTAGGCCAGGCACAGACTATGACAAATCTGTCTTAAAACAGATTTGTGTCGCATAACAACAGAGGCAAAACTGTTTTGCCTCAAATAAAGTGCACACTTCATCAAAACAGTTTTTACAATTTATAAATTTTTATGATTACTATGAAAATGGACATCACTGAAGCTGCAGCTCTGAGTATCCTAGTGCTGAGATTACAAAAGAAAAATAAAGAAAAAAAGACGAAATTATTGGGTGCACCCTTTATATCATGAGTGAACGATAAAGGGAAAATTTTATACTCTTTATAATAAATTAAAAGATCATCCACAAAACGTGTTTGGATATTTTTGGATGTATTTTTCCACCTATGAAAATTTGTTAAAACTACAGTCAAACTAGGATATAACACACACCTTCTGGACTGCTTGTGTCTGTGTGTTATAATAGAAACAATGCTGAATGATGCCAAAGCTATGTTAACTGAACAAAAATATGCTAATTTCCGGATGTATTCAAAAAGTCGACCTAGACTTGTATACTTCAAGACGCACACACTTGCAGTCAGCTGCAATTTTGCCAGATTCCACAATGCTGAGAATTTTATCTTTTTATTATCATCATCTCACCCTTCTCCCGCCTATCCCCCACCAAGTCCACTTCCACCCCACATGCCACCATGTCCCTTTGCACCACCTGCACTCACGTCCGTTTTGGTCTTCCTCTACCTCTGGTGCCCCCAACTACCTGAAGTCCCACAATGGACCTAATAATCTCCCCCTCTCCCCTCCTCATCACATGCCCGTACCATAGGGTTGCCATACGTCCCGGTACACCGGGACATGTCCCGGTTTTGAGGTCTGTGTCCCGGTCCGACAGTCATTTGTCCCGGTCAATTTAAAGTTTTTGCATGTTAAACAATTATTTTCTGATAATATCATTGCATTCAGTACTGCGCATATACAGTACATGCCTAGAGATTTGGTACAGATTCGTTCATGAGGCACATCACATTTTGCAAGTGAAACTGACTGTTCAGAAAAGATCCACCATTGATCCCTGGGGCGGATCCAGACGAGGGGCAATGCAGCAATTGCTCTCTCCTCACTGCCTGAAAGGGGCGCAACTGATGAAGCATTTTTGCATTGCTATTCCCATTTCTATACTGCCAGTCCAGCAGTTGCAGTCCAATCTGTAGTTGGCTAAACCACTGAAGTTAGGTCATTGTCAAAGCGCCAGGAGAGGACCCTTTTGTAATTGCTAGCTAGATGTATACTCGGGGATTATGAATATTTAAAAATATTTGGGGCGCACATTTTTTAAGTTCTACCCCCACCCAGATCCACCACTGATTGATCCTAACGGTTTTTTTGGGTCCTCTAAAATTTCAATGCGTTAGTAAAAGGATTATGGAATTTTTTTTAATAAAGCTATGAATGTTTATAATATGAATTCTTGCCATTTTACTGAAAAAATATTTTTAAGGGGGGATGTCCCGGTCGGTGGTCCGACAATTATGGCAACCCTACCGTACCACCTCAAATGCTTCTCTCTCATCTTTTCCACAATATCTGCCAACCCAAGCTACCTCTAATGTAGTCGATTCTAATTCTGTCAGATCATGACACCCCACACATGTAGCGTAGCATTCGCATCTCAGTCGCTTACATTTCCCTTTCATGGGTCTTCCTCAGGGCATCGAACCGTTACTTTTTTCGTTCCGGTTTCGGTTACCGTTCACGTCAAATAAATATATCGGTTCTGTTACGGTTTTCGTTCCAGTAGAAATAACGGTTTTTCTGGTTTATGGTTTTTGGTTTCACTCCGAATATTAATTTAAAAAAAATAATATGTATTAAACATAATTTTAAAATACAGTACAGTAAAACCTCGCTATAACGAATTTGTAGGGGATTGCAATCACATTCGTTATAGCCAGGAATTCATTACAACCAGGAAAGCTGTTTTTAACCCCAGATAACTAACCAGTAGTCTGTGATACTACCCCAAATATCAAGAAATTGAATCTCTTTTTTGAATCACTTTACCTACAACAATTGAAAAATTTGATTATTACAGATATTTGGCAGCAGGGCAAAGTTTCAATGGTGTGGCTTATGAATATCTCATTGCTCCATCAACACAGAGACATATTTAGAGATACCTGCAATCAACTTTGGTCAGTTTTACAGTCATTATACATGGCTAGAAAAACTGAAGAAGAATGGATTGAAATATCCCATCAATTTAATGCTAGAACGGGCTTTCCTAACGTTATTGGGGGCCATTGATGGAAAGAATATCAGGATAAAAAACAAGATAATTCAGGTTCTGAAGATTTTAATTACAAAAAATACTTTTCTGTAGTACTGATGGCCTGGGCAGATACAGAGTACAAATTTGTATTTGTTGATATTGGGTCACATGAATGCTCATCAGATTCAACAATATTCAAGAAGTCCAAAATGGGAAGAGGGTTGGAGCAAGGCACTTTAAACATTCCATGTGGAAATCTACTGCCTGGTGATGATGGTGGCCAAATTATGCCATATGGTGATGAGGCATTTGGATTATCAAAGAACATACTATGACCTTATGCAAACAAAAATTTAAATGTCCTTAAAAGAATATTTAATTACCATCTTGCTAGAGCACTTAGGTTAGTTGAATGCACTTTTGGTATCTTAACTAACAAGTGGTGCATTTTACACAGAGCTTTAGATGTTAAGAGATTTTTGTGATACTGTTGTAAAGGCATGTTGAATTCTTTATAATTATGTACGTGTTCATGATGGTATACACTTTTTAGACACCGTTTATGATTGCCCCTTGACTCAGTATAATAGTATTACAGTTTTGTCATCAGGTAATAATATATGACAATATTTGTCTCATTACTTTGTTAAATCACATGGTTCTTTGCCCTGGCAGTATGAAAAAATGTAACTGTTTTCCTTCATTTGACATCTCACTCCCCTTCTCAGCACCAACAAGTATTTGAGTAACTTATTCCTTTTTAAATGCATATCTGAATATTCATTCACTAATTTATTATAAAGAACTGGGCACTTCTCCACCTCATCAATTAATTTTTCTGTATTTTCCTCTTCTGTGAACAACATATTAACAACAACACCAGCAATGTATTTTTTAATTGGAAACGGAGGGGTAATCATGACAGGCTTGGAAACACTCACGTGACAAGGGCTGAATGGGGTGGACTAAAAACTAATTTGTTGTACTGTGTGCACTTGCATACATTTCAATAGTTAGGCAAAAGTCTTATGACAGACTTGCCCCATGAGTGTTGCAGTGGTTGCCAGACAGTTTTGACTGTGAGACGCCTTGTTTCAAGTGTGTGGCTACCCATCGACTTTCATTGCCCATAAAACTGTTGTGAGACTGTTTTGTCATAGTGTGCACCAGGCCTTAAGGCTCCCTTACAACAATGTGAAAAAATTGCAGTCACTGCAGATCTTTCACAGTGAATTATTTGCATCAAATGCAACCCATGAAGAGCAATGGTCATGTGTACACCACAGGGAATGCATCGTGCCCACTGTTGCAAAAGTGAAGCGAATAATTAGAATTATTTACAATTGCTGCATGGCATGTGTTCAGTCATCATTGTTGTTTGAATTTTGATAAAAAATGATGACATTCACTGAAAAACTAATAGAAGTAATAAGAATGTATCCAATTTTATATGATCTTTCACATGAAGATTATAGAAATGCGAGGAAAAAGGATAAGGAATGGGGACAAACTGGAGCAGAATTAAAAGATACTGGTAATTAATTTCAAGTTATTTATTTATAAAGAAACACAAAATTTTCTTGAATTCTAAAAGATAAGTTTGATGCCCATATTGAATTACCTTCCATTTGTCTAAGAACAGGTTGTTGACTTGGCTATTCTGATGGGTCAAAACAATAGGCATTTTCAATATCACTTTGCATATCAAGTTATGCAACATACATGCTGATTTTAAAATAATAATTGCAGTTTCAGTGTTAGTTGAAATTAGACTAAAGAATATTCTCCACTTTTGAACTAGAATTCCAAAAGCATTTTCTACAACTTTTTGTACTTTGCACAAGTGATTGTTAAAATTTTCTTTACAGTGATCAACTCTTGCTTGTCGATAAGGGAAGGAAAGCATAAGATAGGTCTTGAGTGCAAATGCTTCATTGCCAATCATAACATAACAGCAAGGTTCACTCTGCCCTGGTAAACACTTATCATCAGGAATATTCATTAAACACATTTCAAATCTGTCACCCATATGAGATGATTCAAACCACCAATGTCCACACAAATAAATCTGCAATCTGGATCAACAATTGTCATGAGAATTATGGAAAGCTTATTCAAATAATGAAAATGTTGGGAGCCAGTGTTGTTTGGACATTTTATTGTAACATTCTTCCCATCTATAGCACCAATACAATTGGGAAATTTCCATCTAGTTTCAAATCCTTTTGCATACTCCTCCCAAATGTCCATTGTAGGTTGAGGCATAATAGATGTTTTCCATTCATCTACAAATAGTCTGGCAAACGTCTCTATCTGTTGTACTAAT
>JAAFCE010008833.1:6594713-6613529 GCA_013389805.1 Trigoniulus corallinus
TTAGAAAGACAGAATGCAAAAAAATTTTCTTTTTCCTGCCTGTGGAGGTGCAAATGAGTTTACAATAATTGTTTCATCCAAAATTTCAGAGAGGATCTGTTTGAGTGGGTGGGGCAAAGTTGCAATAGTCAAACGTGGTTTTATCCATGGTTGCCTTATGGTCTGAATTGTAAAACTTTAAAAATACATGCTGCAGCTAAGATAAATGCATATATATTGCATCTAAGAAACTTGAATAGTTAAATTATCAACTGTGATCACACCAAATAAAAGTCTGTCTTTGCCAAATGTTTGGAAATGTTCCTGGTCTCTTAATGTAAACAACGGGTGAGATACTGTAAGTAGCTGGTGGGCCACTGCGTTTTACTGTATATGATTTTTTGCAGGTGGACTGCTATCAGAAAAGTTCGAGAAACACTGGTGCAAATGTAAGGCAAACAGTTTTTCTCTAACGCGCTAATTTACTATAGACTGTGGACTATACACCCTAATGTGGAGGAATGCTGGCTGCATAATCAAAACCCCAGACAGCTCGGAGTTCATTAAAAACTTTATGCCTCACCCACACTTTTAAACACAATTTTATGCCAAAACCTGCTCTTATTCATATTACTGACCAGGTAAGTCAAAAGCAATACAATCTCATACCAAAACAGCATGTCAGTGCAATACGTCACAGCAGCCCTTTCAGGGTGTGCACGACTTGCTTCTCACCATTTATAACCAGGACAAGACTGTCTTTTTTGGGTCCTGGGGCATGTAGGCACCATGGGCGGCAACAGGGCGGATGTCCATGCCCGTCAGATGGCCAACATGCCCGAAGACACCATTTCACTTTCCCCTCTGATCATGGTTTGTGTCAGAGACCACATACAACCTGCACGATTAAGAATGCCCCAGTATTGTGGGCGTCCTCATGTCATTGGTCACGGAGGGAAAAGGTAATTCTTTCCCAGCTACGAATTGGTCACACCTTCCACCCCAACTCCTATATACTTATGAGAGTTGAAGAAGAACCACAGTGTGACAGTTCTCAGGAGCCTCTAACAGTGGTGCATAACTTTAGTCACTGAGATATTGTGAGCTTGGATATCGACTTGGAGTCATTCCAAAACTCTCCTCCTCCCTTGAGGACGACGTCGTCTTTGTGAAAGAGGCTGGCCACTTTGGATCGTTCGGTGGCTATTGCGTTTTTATCTTTCTGCTTCTTTTGACCCTTTGCATTTATAAATACAGTAGAACCTCTGTAAGTTGACCACCCAAGGGCGGAAGAAAAGTGGTCAACATAGGGAGGTGGTCAACTTATGGAGAACTAGGTGTACTGTACTGATACATGGGTATTATTGCTTTTATTGGATACAACTGAATGAAATGCTACGTAATCAAACTATTACTGCTAGTGGATTGGCATAGCTAGCCCCCAATGCCATTGATCTGGTAGTTGGGGGTTTGCCCCCCCCCCCCCAGCAGTTAGCTGCATAACATTCATTAGAGGTTTACACTCCATTGCCCATTTCAACAATACTTTCAAAGGCTGATGCTTAAAATTCTGCCGTGGAAGATGGGCTGTATGATGAGGCCAAAATGTTGTCAATTGGAAAAGTCTGTTGAAACATGCCAACATTGTTTCTGGTTGATTTTTTTCCAAGCAGAATTATCCAAAGGACAGCACCCTGAGCATTAATGGATGAAGGAAATGAAGCTGCTTCCACAGGCTGGTGACACGTGTTTTACCAATAACCCACTCCAGGAGCTGGGCTTAGTAAAACACTTTGAATGATTTGATAACACCTTGGTAAAGAGGTTGGATCCTTGAGGTTGCATTTGAAAGAAGAAAGATAAGTGTCAAATTTGTTAAGTGGCTGACTTGCAATTCAGCAGGGCAGTTGTCTACTGTTAGTAGGATAGATCATTTCTTCATTTCTTGATCCACACCCCTTACCTGTCCTTCAAACAGGGCATCAGTCATCCATGCACATTCGTTTGGCCCCCATGTTACAGGGTGGTCTTCAATTTATTAAATGCACATGAATTAGCTTTCCCCAAGAAGAGCAAGTGCTAAGCAATCCAGTGAAATGTTCCCCTGATACTCTTTTAATCTTGTATTTGTCACCCTTGACAAGGCTCTTGTCTGGGACTAGGAATGACAAGGCCCCAGGTCAACTTATGGAGGTTAAATCAATATTATGTGTCACAGTCATAGTGGTCAACATACAACTTACAGAGGTGGTCAACTATGCCAAACCAGTTTCAGCAGATGTACTAACTGGAAGGCGTCTGTACCCTTAGCATTAGTTATAGTTTCATTATGGAGAATTATTAGGGTTTTTAACTAGGGCACTGGGTCGTCAGTAACAAAAGGTTTAAGAACGTTTTTGATTTAGAAATTCTATGCAATGGAACCTCTATAATTGGTACACCTATGGGACCTGGCCAAGGTGTACCCATAGAGAGGTTTTACTGTATTTGTTTCAATGGTGGTTTAGGGCCTTTCGACTACAACGGTCATTAGACCCCTGTCCCCTGCGTAGTTCTAATGCAGAGACTGCACAGATACTATGCTGAGTGATGATTTTGGGGTATTAGCGGTTCTCAGCTTTGGAAGTGGCCACCCATGTTAGTACTAATTGGGTTGCGTTGCTTAGCTTTAACCCATGATTACTAACTGTTAGATTATTAGGCTACCATGTTTCCTAAGGTTGCAAAAGAAATATATCTCCAAATTTTTGCTGTCTGTGAAACTCCAGTACCCTTCTAAAATCTTTCAAATAACTTATGAAGCAGATGGTCATTTTAAAATTTATAGCCCTTTGCACTTTTCTGGGGTGCTGTTAGTCCATTGGACTAATGATTAGTAAGAATGTGAGCACCGTATTTATTCTAACAGCACCCTCTAATAATCGTTGCCCTCCAATAACTGGCGCACCTTCAAAGTGAAAAAATGATAAACAGAGTCCTCTAATGAACGGCACACTGTTTATTAAAGGTACTGAGTTCATCATCATCATACCCTTATCCCGCCTGTGGCAGGTCGGGTCTGTGGATCCACTGAACATGCTCTGACTAGGAGCACCTCAGCCAGGCGTCTGGAACCCACAGGAATATTGGCTGGGTTTTCTATGGAGGTGCCTTATTAAAGTTAATGACATAAAAACAGCGCCCCCAATAAATGCACCACAAAAATGCCTTTGAAAAAAAACGGTGCACCGTTTATTAGAATAAATACGGTATGTTATGTTTAGTTCATGTATTTATTCTGACTTGTATTTCTAAATGAAATAAATACACATGAGTATTGAAGACAATATGTGAATTTCATGGCAAGAAGTCCAACAGTCACTCAGAAAGTCAATGTGAATCACTGTTTGCACATTTTATCAGGATTTTGCATCTAATCAGTATGATATAATTGATTATGTAAACTGGTCCCAACTGCTATTCAGTTCAGTCTAAACAAAAGGGCATTATGTAAAAGTTAGTGAATGCCTATATACAGGGTGTATTTTTTAAAGTAGCCAATGCCTTTTTTAAAAAAAAATTATGAAACATGGGATAAAATGGTTGGGAAAAAGATATAGTTGATGGAGAGGGACATTCACTTCCTAAAACTGTTCAGAAATTTTGGCAGTAATTTTTTTCAGGACAATGCAAAGTTACATTTTTTTCAATAGATAGGGGTTATTTTAACTATCGAATTGCACAGCTCTAAAAATTGTGAAATTTTGATATAGCATGTTCCTATGCCTAAAATTAAAAATACACTTCTAAAACTGCATTAATGAGTGTGCACCAATCGCCCTGGGCTACAGGATTCGATAGTTAAAACAACCCCTATCTATTGGAAAAAAATGTAACTTTGCATTGTCCTGAAAAAAACTACTACCAAAATTTCTGAAAAGTTTTAGGAAGTGAATGTCCCCCTCCATGAACTATAACTTTTTCTAATCATTTTTTCCTATATCTCATAGTTTTTAAAAAAAGCCATTGGTTACTTTAAAAAATCATCATCACACCCTTATCCTGCCTGTGGCAGGGTCGGATCTGCAGGTTCTGATCCTCCACTCCCTCCTATCCCCCACCAAGTTCCCTCCACCCCGCATGCTTCCATGTCCCTTTGCACCATCTGCTCCCACATCCGTTTTTGTCTTCCTCTACTCCTGGTGCCCCCGAGTACCTGTCGTCCATAAATGAGCCTAGTACGCTCCTCCTCTCCCCTCCTCATCACATGCCCAAACCACTTCAACCTATTCTCTCTCATCTTTTCTGTGATGTCTCTCACCTCCAATCTACCTCTAACGTATTCGTTTTGGATTCTATCGACTTGTGACACCCCACTCATGTAGCGGAGCATTGACATCTCAGCCACTTGCATTTGCCTTTCATGGTTCTTCCTGACTGCCCAACACTCAGAGCCATATAACATAGTGGGCCTAACGACAGGTCTGTTGACTTTGCCCTTCAACTTGATGGGGACCTGGCGGTCACACAGGACACCACTTGCCTGTCTCCACATCAGCCATCCTTCATGCCCACCTGCACGTTGAAGCATGCAGTGTTTCCCTAGGCTGTCCTCACCCTAGCACTGGTTCCATCATACACATCCTGCACCATCCTAATGTGTCATTCATTAACCCCTTTCTTCCTTAAAACGATCCATACTAACTGCCTAGGGACACTATCATGCCTTTTCAAGGCCATTGAATACTGCATGGAGGTCCTTCTTTCTGCTCTATCCTTCTCGATCATCTGTCTTAGAATAAAGATTGGTTCCATGGTGGACCTACCAGGCATAAATCTGAATTGATTTCACCAGACACTCTATGAATCTCCCATAGCATTATAGAATGGCTCATCTGCTTTATGCCCCTGTAGTTTCCACAGTCCTGGGCATCACCTTTGCCCTTGAACAGTGGAACTATCGGACTCTCTCTCTCTCCATGCCGATAGCATCCTGTCTCCATTGGCTAACTTATTGAAAAGCCAGCCTAATCATGTAATTCCTGTGGTCCCGAAAGTGCACCACACATCCACCGGGATCTTATCACAGCCTACTGCTTTTTGACCCTTCATCTTCTGGAGGGCTCTATTTCAGCATCACTCACCCTGTCGTCTGCAAGTGGAGTGAGTGGGTTGCTGTCTGTGGCCATTGCAGAGTGGGAGGCATTTAAAAGGCTATGGTAGTATTCTTCCCACCTTTTGATTACCTCCGCTGGTTCAAGCAGGACCCTACCATTGGTATCCTTGACTGTTATGGCCCTGGTAACATCCTTACTAGTTCTATCCCTTTTTTTGGCCAATCAAAACACTGCATTCTCTCCTTCAATTGTCCCCAACTTTTCATATAAAGCCTCATACTTCTGGTACTTGGCCAGTGCAATGGCCCTCCTGGCGTTTTTCCTTGCTTGAACGTAGTCTATCTTTGGCACGTGATCCCCTATTTGCCTCCATATATGGAAAGCTACCTTCTTTAATTTGATTGAAGCTGCCACCTCCTTATTCCACCACCATGTCTGCTTACCCTGAGAGGTACCTCCTACTCTACCCATGCCTAACAGTGATTTTCCACATCTAATTTTCCTAGCAACCCTGTCCCACATGGCGTTGGCTGACTCATCCCAATCCCAATTCATCTGCCTTGGTGGGTAACTTCCACCACCTACTGACTGATTCTCCTTTCCAGGTATGTGTCCTAAGTGAAATGGAACAACCACATCTGCAGTGGGAGGCCACACAAGCTCCATAAACATCTAGGGACTGTAACATAATAATTCCTAAGAAAACCAATATCAGAGGTGGAAATCAACACAAATGGTCTCCCCATTCCAGAAAATCATTTTCAAGATCATCTGCTAGAAATGTTGTTCACTATGTACAGGCTGCAACAATGATTGAAATTATGCTAAACATACAAATGCTAAAACAATTTTAAATCGGGCTGCCTATTGGAGAAAGACTGCTGCTACTTCAGCACTTGCAAAGAAGAATTATATTCTGCAGTGTCCCTTTAGAATGGACATGCCTAATAAACCTAAAGCTTATGTGATTAAATTCATGATGATTTGTTATGTTAAAACCAAATACATATGTATATTATTAATGCTATGCCATATCTTGGTAAGCATACACATATAAGGGGCATATCATTGGCAGCACACTTCACTGAAGAGCTTAACAAATGTATACATGGTTCAAATAGGAACATCACAATGGACAGCTGGTTTACCTCTGTACCACTCACTGATGAAATGTTGAAACCTCCAATTTCTTTAATAACTTTTGGGACACTCAGAAATAATAAGAAGGAGATTCCTTCACAGATGCTAGATTCTAAGAACTGGCCTATAAGTTCATCAATGTTTTGCTTTGACAAACAGACGTCTTTGGTGTCTTATAAACCAAAAGCCAACAAGCTTGTAATTGTATT
Source organism: Trigoniulus corallinus (assembly GCA_013389805.1). Taxonomy (NCBI): domain Eukaryota; kingdom Metazoa; phylum Arthropoda; class Diplopoda; order Spirobolida; family Trigoniulidae; genus Trigoniulus; species Trigoniulus corallinus. The sequence continues at coordinate 6,601,138 of JAAFCE010008833.1, forward strand.
ACCTACCACCCATGAAAGCCCAGCTATCAACCAAGGGAGAAGGCTTATAATGAAACAATGGGAGGAGTTGATTCATTGGACCAAATGTGCCACAATTTGTGTACAAGTAGGACACAAAGATGGCCCTTGTGCATCTTTTATGGATTGTTAAATATTGCTCTGGTAAATGGTTATAAAATTCCTTCTCACAACAAACTTCAAAGTAAAGAAAAGCCCCTATTAAGAAGAGAATATGCAAAGGATTTGGCTGAAAATTTAATGAAGCCGTGGCTGAAGCACCAATTCAATTCTTCAACTGTGCCAAGATCGTTAAGGGTTTCAATTTCAGATCTGCTGAAGGAAAATCGTGTAGAAGAAGAAGCTGGACCATCAAAACCCCCAAAAAAAGAAAGATTTGTGCCTTTTGCCCTTACAAGATTCATCATATGACACAATATTCCTGTGCTATATGTTTGAAGCCCATCTGTGGAGAACATCAAAGAAACATTTGTGTAGACTGTTATAAGAAAGACTGAAATTAAATTTTGTATCATTTTCTATAAATATAATGATCATAAATTCATAAAATGCCAGTTTGGTGAAAATTACATTAAATTTTTTTTTATTAAACAATGAATTTTGTTAGTCTTATCAGACTAATAGTACCATATTTTCTGGTAAATAACATGCACCTACTGGATAACATGCATGTAAAAAAGCCTTTCTGTGAGAAGTGCATAGATAACATGCATTTCAATTTTCAGCCCTTCATGTGTCCAGGGTAGAATAGGCATGCTGTATCCCCTGCATGTCACCAAAGGCTGCAGAAGTTAGTGAGAGAAATGAAGTAACTGGGAAAAAAGAAGTTACTGATATTCCAGTGGAAATAATATGGGCTATTGAATCCTTTAATTTTGCATTGTATGTCACACACTGTCATTTTTGTCATTTTGTCATCATTCCTTTAAAGTAACCAATGCCTTTTTTTTTTAAATAATCTATGAGATATGGGATAAAATGGTTAGGAAAAAGTTATAGTTGATGGAAGGAGACATTCACTTCCCAAAACAGTTCAGAAATTTTGGCAGTAGTTTTTTCAGGACAATGCAAAGTTTCAGTGCTTTATATGGCATAACATACAAGTTATAAGCAATTTTGCTTTGCACTTCTGTGCTTGCAACTGTTATTGCAGTGCTATTCACCAATGTATTTGTTAAAAACAGCATTGATTATAGTTTTCCTTAATGCAGTGCTACAAAATATTCACGTGCACCCCATTTGCATCCACCCCCGACTTGATGCCAGCTTGATCCTTCCCCACTGTACATTGGATAAATGAAAGTTGGATAAGACGGACTTTACTGTATTTGTTAATCACTATTACAGGATGTAAAACTGATATATGGTTTTATTGTCATGTATTTTATTTTTTATGCCACCTGGTGTATTGAAGTTACTCACCTCAGTGGTGCCTAGCAGCTAGCATACTTGGTAACTGTGACAGTGCTTCTAGGTTCAATATTGGACCCAGGTGGGTTAGCCTTCTTTGGGCAAAGGAAAATCCCCAAGTTTGCTTTCATTTCGATTAGAAATAAAGCCGAGGTCCTTTGTGGTGTTAAATGGCATTTGCACTTCAAAGAACCCTTTCTGCAAAATTTCGAGGTGTGGGAGCTTCACCCCCTGGAGTCAGTGGAATACACCAATGAACAATAGACTGACAATAAATAAGCATAGGGGTCCCATCTTTTGTCAGCAACGTTTATACGTTGGTATTATTGCTAGAACCACTTTGTTGCCAAAAAGTGCCAAGGCTCTTATTCAAAATGTTGTGGACTGTGTTATGTGCCAAACTAATTGTCACCGTTTGTTTCTTTCAGGTGATGTCACCGACTGTATTTCTGTTTTTCAGAAGTGTGACATATCTGTTTGTAGTTCAGTGTCTGTTTTTGGGACCAGCGTATGCTCTTACCCTGTGCTGTTTCATTATCCATGCCATGCTAGAGCAAGGTCACACATTCCTGAGTTACATGCTTAACAAACCTGCTGCTTTGAAATCAGCTGGACCACGGAGGACAGTTTTAATAAATGGTTGCACTCAGGTGAGTTAATGACTGCAGTTGTCGAATTTCATGCCAGTTCTATTTATATATATACAGTGCAGGTTTTGGAATGCACTTTGAATTATGTTTGTTGTAGACAACAGCTCTTCATATAGCCAGGGCTTTGAATGCAGCTGGTCATCGGGTTATTGCCTGTGACTTTCCACAAAATTGGCTTAACCCTACAAGGTTCTCAATTGCTGTGGATGGATACTATACTGTGCCCAGACCAGAAAACAATGTACAGGAGTATATTAGATCACTGTGTGACATCGTGAAGCGTGAAAAGGTAATAAATAAAGGTGAATGAGTGATTCAGTGGTTCATATCAGGCGATTGGATAACCAGAAATCGGTCTTCAAATTGGAGAGTAAAACCCTAGTGCCGTGTGTGGTATGTGATGTCACAGGTTAGTTGCACGACCCTTTAATAGAGTAAATTAAAACTGTAGATCGTCAGAATTGTATCGGAGCTCACCCAACCTGGTGTCAGTAGAGAAAATGTGCACATACTATGAAATTAGCAAAGGATTGGTCAGCAGTTGACCGTGTAACATTGCCATTCCAGAATTAGGCCCATGTGTGTTGCCAGTTATAGGTGGAGAAATCGGCATCCTAACTCTGCCATAGGAGAAAATAGGATAGGATGATGATAGTGCAGAAGGTAGATGGTCTTGCCAATCTTTCGTTTTCTATAATGCTGTGATAGTTTTCGGTTTCAAATCGACACCAGGTCTTGCAAATTGCAATCTGCCTTTAACATTCTTCAAACTTAACAATTACACTTTTCTGGTAATAAGGCCATGCAAATCTTTTTCTTGTAGACGTCTTCTAACTGTCCTCGCACTGATGCTAAGACCACAACTCTTTACCATTGATGTTGAGGACATACATGGATCGTTCAAAGCTTGACGGGAGCGGCGAGTTGCGTTGGACACACCAGTTCTCGCCTGATCACTGAAGTTAAGCAACGCAAGCCCAGTTAGTACTGACATGGGTGGTCGCTCGGGAAAGCTGGGTACTGCTAATACCCAATAATCGTCGCATTAGTGTAGTGTCTGTGCAGTATATGCATTAGAACTATACAGTGGACGGGTCTCTAATGACCTCGTAGTTGACGGGACCTTAAACTCCAACAAACAACAAACATCAAAGCTTGACGTGTGACACACCTGTCAAATTTAGCACTAGTTTTTCTTGGGCGTTGTCCGTTTTCTTTGTGTCATCCTGCATTCCTTTAACACTTTTGCAACCACACACTGAGACTGTTTGATAAGATTACAAATTTCTTTGCACGTTTTGTGTTGACGTCTTAATTCACGTATTAGATGTCGTTCTTCATCAGAACAATGACTACTCCTACCCATATTGCAGCAAACTGATTGACAATTAATATTTACACATGAATAAACAATGCCTTTAAATGCCTTTCTTTAAATGCCTTAAAATGCCTTTCTACTTCCATGACTTATTATTTTAGCCAACTTCCTATTGTGATGTTTATATATTCCACACGTTACTCTTGTGGAGGGTCCCAATCAAGTTGAAAGGGAAGGTTTGGGTCATTGTGTGTTGGGCAGTGAGGATAAAAACACATAAATAAATGCAAGCAGTGAAGATGCAAATTCTGTGTTATAAGAGTTGGTTGTTGAGAGTTGATAGTTAGGAATGAGTATATTAGAGGTAGCCTGGGGGTGGAGGACATCACCGAAAGGGAGAGTAGGTTGAGGTTGTATGGAAAATGAGTGGGGTGGACCTGGAACTGTTGGGAGATAAAGTTGCAGGGAGGGGCTATAACTCATAGACCCAACCCTGTCACAGGTGGAATAAGGGTATGATGATGATGACTATATGTTGACCAATTTCTTACCCGCCCTTGAGTGGTCATCTTATAGAGGTCCACTGTGTGTGCGTGTAAATACTGGTATATATGTACTGTATGCACTGCGTCCACTGTTTTCCACAAACGGGGAACCTCCTTGTATAAATCAATCACTTAAATTACAAATTCTTCGCAGGCAGCCACTATCAGTACAACGCATGTTGAGATTGCATTGGTCCAAAACCTGCAGTGATTGGGCACTCACGAGCGCTCCTTAGGTGTGGAGGGATTGTAATTTCGTGATCGTCAGTGGGGACCTTTGTAGATAACTCATTGTAAGGGAAGGATTTAGCTAAATATATTTAGAAATACGCTGAAAAGATTTGAAGGTTTAGTGATACGTCTCTCATGTAAACAGAGTCAAACACTGAGTCACAACTACTGTAAATGACTTTTCCACTTACAACACTATAGCATATTTCTTTGAAATATTCTGAGTACATAGAAAATTAGTGTTGAAAGGTGTGAATACAGGCGAAGTTATTTATTAGATTCAAAATCATGTCACTTTTGCACATTTTTCCCACCTTTTGCCCTTCCCATCATAGTGTAACTATTTCATGGTCTTTGAGTATAAAAATATTTAGAAAGAGTTTGGTAGGAAGTTATTAATGATGAGCCCACTGTCAGGTAAGGAGATTTAGCTACCCATTAGGAGGTTTTGTTAGAAGTGGATACAGTGTCAGGGTGAGCTTCTGTGGGGCTGGTTTTAAAAATATTTTTCAATTTTTAAAAATATTTATCAGTTGATATACTGTAAATATTTTTCAGAATGATGATCAATTTGAAGTTTTAACTCAATTTGTAGAAAAACTGGTGATCCATTCACCATATTTCAAAGCACTATCTGCAATTTATACATTTTGATATAAGGGAAACCCAGTATGTTTAGTACTGTATGTCATTTAATTAATATTAACAGTAGTCATACAGTCAAACTTGGATATAACACACACCTTCGGGACTGCTCGTGTCTGTGTGTTATAACAGAATGTGCGTTATGACAGAAACAGTGCTAAATGATGCCAAAGCTATGTTAACTGAACAAAAATATGCTAATTTATAGATGTATTCAAAAAGTCGACCTAGACTTGTATACTTCAAGATGCACACACTTGCAGTCAGCTCCAGATTCCACACTGCTGAGAATTTTATCCTTTTATTATCATCATCTCACCCTTCTCCCATCTGAGGCAGGGTCTGGTCTGTGGGTTCTAATCCTCCATTCCCGCCTATCCCCCACCAAATCCTCTTCCACCCCACATGCCACCATATCTCTTTGGACCATCTGCACTCACGTCCGTTTTGGTCTTCCTCTACCTCTGGTGCCCCAACTACCTGCAGTCTCACAATGGACCTAATAAGCTCCTCCTCTCCCCTCCTCATCACATGCCCATACCACCTCAAACGCTTCTCTCTCATCTTTTCCACAATATCTACTACTCGCAAGCTACCTCTAATGTAGTCGTTTCTAATTCTGTCAGATCATGACACCCCACACATGTAGTGTAGCATTTGCATTTCATGGATCTTCCTATCAGCCCAACACTCTGAGGCATATAGCATAGCGGGCCTAATGACAGTTCTGTAAATTTTGCCCTTCATCTTTATTGGGACCCGGCAGTCACACAGGACCCCACTTGCCTGTCTCCACTTCAGCCATCCTGCATTAACCCTACCGGACACGTCAGAATCGATTTCCCCATTGCTCTTGAAAACTGATCCTAGATAACAAAACTCTTGCACCATATAGTCTTACTTAAGCTGTGGCGTATGCCATCTAGTTGCATGGTATAGCTGTTTGTTATATCCCAGGTCTCTCACACGTTTAAAGTGCTGTAGGGACCAAACCATTTGTGTGTTATATGTAATATCTGAGTGTGTTATAGCCAATCAGTTTCTTTATACTTATGGATTAGCGTTGGCTGGGACTTTCCCTTGTGTGTGTTATAAGCCGAAAAGTGTTATAACCAGGGTGTGTTATAGCGAGGTTTGACTGTATTTGCAAACTGATTATATAGAACCCATAGTTTTACAAACATCTTTAATATCTGCTTGCTTCAAAATTTGCTTAATCTCACTTTTAAAATGTATTGCATTGACGCATTAATTGTAAAATGATTCCCATTTGATGTGCCATGAATGTATAACGGTGGAAACATTTATTCCCATTTTGAAAAGGTAGGCTTGGAAGATTTAATGTCTTCCTATTACGTAAGGGTACCATTTCTCATTGGTAGATATGTGGTAATGCCGGATAATGGGGGTTTTACTGTACTAAGGGATTCTGAATATTTACAAATATTTTGGGCACACTTTTTTGATTTTTTTCGTTGGTGTTTTAAGGCCCATCAACTACAAGGTCATTAGAGCCCCATCCACTGCATAGGTCATATGCAGAGACTGCACAGACACAACACTAATGTGACGATTTTTGGGTATTAGCAGTACCCAGTTTTTCCAAGCGGCCACCCTTGTCAGTACTAGCTGGGGTTGCGCTGCTTAACTTCAGTGATCAGACTGGAACTGGTGGCTTCAACACAATTTGCCTCTCAAATGATTCCTGGGAGTGAGAAAATGGCTGTTTTTTAGGTTACAATTCACCTGATTTTTTTTAGAGGCCATGACTGTAAATGGCTCAGCTTCCCTCTGGCTGTTTGGCATTGTCTTTGACCGTCACTTGAATTTCCTCCAGTATTGGGAATTACTTGAAGGCTAAGTTAAACTCTTTCTTACCTGTTTAAGAATCTAAAACCAGTCTTAGTGATTCCGCAGTTACGTTTGTTTTTCCATGCTAAGGTGGTTGTGTTACTGAGGTTTGCAGCTACATTTTTAGCTGGGCTTACCATAACTCAATATTACGATCAATCTTCTGACTTCCTCTGTGGTAGAGTGTAAATCCCTCCTGTGCAAGGTTCAGTATTCTCCCTTTTACATAGATTCTGAGCTACTGTCACTTGTTGGAGGTTGCTCAGGCACTTAGAAACAACGTGTCCCCTTTGCATGGTGTATCCAACTTTTTTTTCCAAGCAGACACAACTGTCAGGCATACCTGGCACTTTCTATTTGAACCATCCATGACTGTGTGGGACTGTAGAGGGAATCTGTTACCATATGTCTTGTTTGGGCAGTGGAATGGGTTGCCTGACGAGCTTCGCTCAAGCCTCTACTTGTATTTGCAGAACCATAAGCATTTAAAGACTAAGCTGTTCAAGTTTTTGCTTGGCAAATCTGTTAATTATTATGGTAGTAATGTAAAAGATGTGTGTGTAATTAAGTAAATAAATTTAGTCTCGCGTGATTACTAGTTGATCAGTTTTGAAGACTTTGATATTTTTTTCAAGCATGTCAATTTGAGTGTAGTCACATGAGATCCCAAAGAAATTATCGTCCACATACATCCTGACAGATCGGTTCTTTAGTAGGTTAGCAACTGGGGAGGTTGCAAAGTTATAGAGAATGGGACTAATCGATTTACTAATCGTGTTTGGCATTTTTATTATTATGTATAATAACTGCTTACCAAACGAAATTTTTAATAGCATTTATAATAAAAAAGCCATTTGTAAAGTCTATAGGGCAGTGGTTCTCAATCTGTGTTACACAGGTTACTTTTCCTTGAAACCACTTCGTGTTGGGAAAGGGATCGATAAAATTTAAAATAATTTTTGGATGGGATTGTAATCAGCAAACGCAAATAACATAGTTGTTTGTTTTATAGTTTTATAAAGTGGTAGTAAGTATAGGGTGACCATTTTTTTTCCAAGGGACAATCTGGGACATCGACCCCCCTCCCTCAACCAAGGAAAAAGCGTTTTTTCTGTTTTCCGAATCTCTTTTTAAAAGATTTATTTTAAAATTAAATAAATGAAAACGAAACATACAAATGCAGTTATAAAATATATAAAGTATGAATAATTCGCACAAATGATTAGTTGTGTTTTGCCGATATGTCACTCCCCACACATAAAATAGGCTTGAAATTGCAAAATTGCATATCATTATATGCCCAATGCCCCTAATGAAAGGCTTCGAAATAATGCAATCCATATGTGGAAATACTCTTCAACGTGGAGTCTGCAAGTTCTTATCCTCCACTCCCGTCTATCCCCACCAGGCTCCCCTCCACCCCTACGTCTCCATGTCCCGTTGTTCCCCCTGCTCCCACGTCCATTTTGGTCTTCCGCTACTCCTGGCGCCACCAATTACCTGCAGTCCCATAATGCAGAGAATAACTTCCTCCTCCTCACATGTTTCCCACCCCGAGCTGCCATTAATGTAGTCGTTTTGGATGCTATCCGCTTGCTACACCCCACTAATGTATCATTATCATCTCACCCTTCTCCCGCCTGAGGCAGGGTCGGGTCTGTGGGTTCTAATCATCCACTCCCGCCTATCCCCAACCAAGTCCCGCCCCACCCACACACCTCCATGTCCCTCTGCACCACCTGCTCCCCAGTCCGTTTTGGTCTTCCCCTACCCCTGGTGCCCCCAATTACCTGCAGTCCCACAATGGACCTAATAAGCTCCTCCTCTTCCCTCCTCATCACATGCCCATACCACCTTAGCTACTCTCTCTCATCTTCTCCGCAATATCTCCCACCCCCAAGCTACCTCTAACGTAATAGTTTCTAATTCTGTCAGATCTTGACACCCCACACATGTAGTGCAGCATTCGCATCTCAGCCACTTGCATTTGCTTTTCATAGTTCTTCCTAACTGCCCAGCACTCTGAGCCATATAGCATAGCGGGCCTAACGACGGTTCTGTATACCTTACCCTTCAACTTAACTGGGACCCGTCGGTCGCACAGGACCCCACTTGCTTGCCTCCACTTCAGCCATCCTGCATTAATTCTATGGGTCACATCAGAATCTATTTCCCCATTGCTCTGGAAGACTGATCCTAAATAACGAAATTCTTGCACTGCTGGAATCCCCTCTCCCCCACAACGAATCTCTCCCCCTTGCCCCTGGTCACTAAAATTGAAAGCTAGGTACTCAGTCTTCATGTTCACCTTAAGGCCCCCTCTTTCCACTGCTGTCTTAAGGTCTTGTAGGCCTTTTTGTGCATCCTCTTTGGACTCTTCCACCCTCCCTACACCAGGCACTGAGGCGCCCATTCTCCCACTCCCGTCAGCAGCTCATCCATTACTAGAGTGAACAGATATGGACTTAGTGCCGACCCTTGATGCACACCCACCTGCACATTGAAACCAGGAGTGTTTCCCCATGTTGTCCTAACCCTAGCAATGGAACCCTCATACATATCCTGCCCTATCCTAATATGGCCCTCATCTACCCCTTTCTTTCTTAAAACGCTCCACAGTACCTGTCTAGGGACATCATAGGCCTTCTCAAAGTCAACAAATACTGCATGGAGGTCCTTTTTTTGCTGCTCTATGCTTCTCTATCATCTGTCATAGAGTAAAGATTGCTTCCATGGTGGACCTACCAGTCATAAACCCAAATTGGTTTCCCCAGACACTTGTTTGGTCTCTGAGGTGACATTCTATGACATGCTCCCACAGCTTCATGGAATGGCTCATTAGCTTTATGCCTCTATAGTTTCCACAGTCCTGTGCATCACCTTTGCCCTTGAACAATGGAACTATCCAACTCTCTCTCCATGCAGATGGCATCCTATCACCATTTGCTAACTTATTAAATAGCTTCACTAGCCATGTAATTCCTTTGGCCCCCAAGGTATGCCAAACATCCATAGGGATCTTATCTGGGCCAACTGCTTTGTGACCTTTCATTTTTCGAAGGGCTCTGACAATTTCAGCCTCACTCACCCTATCCACTGCCTGAGGAGTGATTGCGTTGCCTTCTGTGGCTGTAGCACAAGTGGCTGCATTTAAGAGGCCATGGTAGTATTCCTCCCACCTTTTGATTACCTCTGCTGGCTGGAACAGGACCCTACCATTGGTATCCTTGACTTTTAAAGCCCTGGTAACATCCTTACTCATTCTATCCTGGGTCTTAGCCAGTCTAAAAACTGCATTCTCCCCTTCTCTTGTCCCCATCTTTTCATATAAGGCCTCATACTTCTGGTACTTGGCCAGGGCAATGGTCCTCCTAAAATTTTTCTTTGCCTGAACATAGTTCACCTTTGAAACCTGATCCTTTAATTCCCTCCACCTATGGAAAGCTACCTTCTTTAGTTTGATGGCAGTGCCTCTCCACACTGCCTAATCTTCCTAGCAACCCTGTCCCACATGGCATTGGCTGACCCATCCCAGTCCCAGTCAACCTGGCTGAGAACCTCCTGCTGGAATTCCACTGCCTTGGTGGGCAACTTCCACCACCTAACAACTGATTCTCCCTTCCAGGTATGTTGCCTAACTGTCCCCTCCATTTGTAATTCCATCATAAGCAGCTTATGGCCACTGTCCTTCTGAAAATCCTCACTGGGTAGCACCCAGCAGTCCTGAATCTCTGCCTTGTGCTTCTTCCTAACCATGCTGCTTCCTACACCCCACTGATGTAGCACAGTTCTAATTGTAATTGAATACACTGCAAGCAGCCGTGATAGTCCAAATTGGCAGTGTAGAGAATGACTCTCATTCCTAATTTATAACCCATTGAACCCCCAAGGAACCTGAAATATGACATCAATTCAGCCTAATATTGCATACCTGCTATAATGGCACCTTCTTGAAGAAACTTCCTCACATTATCCTCACTAAGAGAATTCCTTTGCTGAATGGCCCTTGCAAGAAAAGACCATTAATACGAGTCTGTTGAAAGGATGATTCTTAAGCTCACTATAGTCTGCCAGGGATAAGCTGCCCCTACCCCCGGAGTAACCCCATACTCTTAATTTCAGCAGCCTGTGAAAAAGCTTAATGCTGTCAGATACCCACCTCTGATGTAGTGAGTCCCACTCTAATTCCTTGATCATGTCTGAGACAACCTATGAGAGAAGCAATGCAGCACAATTCTTGCCGCCCTCCTTTGTATCATTTCAATTTCCCAAGATAACCCCTGCCTAAAGGGAAACCAAATTGTACTAAGGTACTCCACTATTGGCTTTACCAGTGAAAAATAGGCTACTTCTTTCACTTCCTTTGTTTTGCCTCCTAACACTCTTCTAACCAAACGGAGAGCACATGCAGTCTTCCCAATCAATTTGACAATGTGCTCCTCCCAGGTGCCATTGGTGTTTAGAATAACACCAAGTTTCTTATGGATCTCAACCCTATTAACCCTAACACCACCTATGCAATGAATAAAATCAACTTGCTTTCTAGACCTGCTTATCCTAAGAAAGTTACATTTGTGCAGGTTTAATGGCGACTCCCACTTTCTGCTCCAATCATATATCGTGTGTAGGTCCTGTTGCAATTCTGTGCAGGAAGATAACCCTTCATCCACTACCCTTCCAATGCACGTGTCATCTGCAAATAGCTCAAGAAAGGATTGTACGTCAAGCCCGATATCATTAACATCAATGATATAGAGTAAAGGTCCCAATACACTACCCTGGGGGACCGATGATGTCACCCACTAAATAACCTTCCTATGAATCCCTAACTTGGACATTTTTGGAGTAAGCTTGTTATGGGGCACCATGACAAAGGCCTGCTCAAAGTCCAAGAATACAACATCAACCTGCTTACTCTTGTCTAGAGCTCTCTGAATATAGTCCATCAGATAAACCATTTGAGTGTCACATGACCTCCCTTTCCTAAACCCATGCTGATTATTGCTAAGGATGCCATTTTCCTCCAAATATCCCATAATATGTGAGAATAATATATGCTCAAATATCTTGCATACAGCACTTGTTTAAGATACTGTCCTGTAGCGCCTAGGATCGGCAGTATTCCCTGACTTGAAGACTGGCACAACGTTTTCCAGCCTCCAGGATTAGGGAACAATGGCACTGTCTAATGAGTCTCTAAAAATTTCCACGAGATAGTAGGTGACAATCTCTGAAAGTCTCTGAAGAATAAATGGAGAAATGTTATCAGGCCCCATTCCCTTATGGACTGCTAATTTATCCAAAAACTTCTTTATTCCCTCTCTTATAATGACAACCTCCTCCATTTCCTCTTGATAATCCCCAACTGACCTTGGAGGGTAATCGTCCCTCCTATAAGATTATCATGGTAGCTTTCTTGCTACTTCAACCTTGACCCCAGCATGGTCACTAATTCCCTTAATGCACTTCACATCCCTGACAAAGCCAGGCACATTAGTAAAAACTGGGATCCAGAACGTTCGCCCCCAAGTACTTTTCGCCCCTCGGACGTTTCGCCCCCGAACATTTCGCCCCTCGGATGTTTCGACCCTGCCATAAGCCGACATATGCCTGCCATGAGCGACTTTGCCGCCCCTGACAAAAAGACACTTTGCCGCCCCTGACAAAAAGACACTTTGCCGCCCCTGACAAAAAGACACTTTGCCGCCCCTGACAAAAAGACAC
>JAAFCE010008833.1:6618529-6639035 GCA_013389805.1 Trigoniulus corallinus
GCCGCCCCTGACAAAAAGACACATCGCCGCCCCTGACAAAAAGACACATCGCCGCCCCTGACAAAAAGACACATCGCTGCCCCTGACAAAAAGACACATCGCCGCCCCCCCCCCCCCCCCCCGACAAAAAGACACATTGCCGCCCCCCCTGGACAAAAGGACACATTGCCGCCCCCGAAAAAGGACATTGCCACCCCTTGAAACAGCCCTCTTCCTGGTGCTCTCTTCTCACACTTACATCCAAAATGGAGCCCCAGACAAATGTCGTCTGGGGTTGTATGGCAGCAAATGGAGTGGGGAATTTGCACTTCATCCCCACAACAATGGACTCATTAGTATACCAAAACATCTTGGCAGATAACCTGCTAATGTCAGCTGTCAAGTTGGGACTTGGTAGACGTTTTATATTTCAACAGGACAACGACCCAAAACACACATCCAAAAGGGTTAAGGAGTGGCTGTCTCAGAAGAAGATTAAAGTATTAGACTGGCCAGCACAAAGCCCATACATGGATCCAATTGAGTACCTTTGGAATCATTTATATATTAAAATTTGGAATCAAAAAGTATTACCAAAAAATCATAGTGATTTTAAAAAAAGCTCTGTTAGAGGAATGGGAAAGAATTTGTGGAATTTGTCAAAAATTAGTTGAGTCAATGCCTTACAGAATATAAGCTTTAATAAATGCAAAAGGGGAAGTCATACAAAATATTAACTGTATGGCCACAATCACTTTTGTCCACTCTAAAAAAAAATGCCATTTTTTTTTTTAAATTTTGCAATTAAATTCTTAATGTTCAAAACCAAAACTTGTAAAGCATAGCATGCAAGAAAATTATTGCACCTTCATGTAATATTCATCTCTAAGTGGTACAACTCATTACAATTCATAAATTAAAATCATAAATACTTAAATCAGTGACCACATTCATTTTTGTTCACATACTGTATATCCAAATAAATGTATGTTTTAGCTATTGACCCCAATCGACACCCTTTAAAGTTTGATTAACCCCCAGGGGGTCGATACCGATCCCGTTGGGAAACTGTGCAAGTTTAGATTATCACATGAGAAGAATTGTTTTTCTTGTCCATAGAGCGCTTTCATATTCTCCCCAAAAATTCTCAACTGGATTGAGATCATGAATTTTGGATGGCCATCCTAGAACGTGACCACCATTGTGATTGAGCAACTCTGCAACAACGCCACAGGTATGAATTGGTGCATTATCTTGTTGGAAATGCCACTTCCCACCACCCAACAATGGCCCAAATGGTAAGAGATTATCATTTAAGAGGTTTATAACATCCACCATTCATACGTTGTGAAGTGATGTGAAGAAGACATCTCCACACAATAGCACTACCACCTCCTAACTGCTATTTTGAAAATAATTTGTTTTTCTCTACTCAGATCATGCCAGTAATATTTCCAACCATTTGGCCCATTGACATTAAACTTTTTCATCTGAAAATGAGACTTCCTGTTACTTATTGTCCCAGGACATTGACTTGTTTTTCATATTCCAAATGCTGCTTTTTATGTCTTGTGGTTAAACAAGGCTGAACCATTTTTGCAGCAGTGAGCAAGATTCAGAAACACTGGCAGTTTAGAAATATTTAAAATTTGTAAGCTCCAGTGTTTTCCTGTTTAATGCCTACCCTAGATGCATGTCATTCATCATGGGATGACAATTTCATTGGTCTTCCACCACCATTTTTTTAAACCATACTCTTGTAATTTCATGAAATTGCTAACCACACTTTTAGAACATTCAATCTTATCTGCAATAGTGTGACAACTCTTTCCTGTTGATGAGAAAGCAGCAATTTGCCCTTTCTTAGTCTGTAAGTATTTTTTCTCTTAGCATTATAACTACATGTTTGCACATGAACACATAATTGAAATACCTTGTCACAGCAATCATTTATATAATCTCCAAAAATTCAGCTTTGGAATTTGAATCAATATGTTTAAGGCTATTTTCACAAATAGTCCCTAAAGTTTTTATGCAAGGTTTTATTCTTTTTGTAATGTTTACTAATAAGCAGTTGATAAAGTGACATGTTTAGTTAATTTCTTGTGTTTGACAATTACTGTATTCTAAGTAAGATTATGGATGCTGAATATGATTAGTAGGTATACAGTGGTTATTAACTTATTTCAGAATTGCTAATGCCCCTAAAGTTTTTACAGACACATTATATGTAAAATTTATGTATTATACATAAAAAAGTTGCGTGACTTAAGCCTGGTTCTGCAGCACACAAAACTGGCAAGAATTGTGCTTGAGTGCATGTCAAAATTATGACATTAACCACAGGCGATAGGAGAAATTGTACCTGTTGCGCTTCCATGGCAGGAGAGAAATCAAACTATGTTTAAATGTTTCTAAAAATACCTATTAGGTGGCGTACAGAGCCAAAAACCAATCAGCCAATAGAAATTCCAAGAGCACACGTTGTTGAAAAGTGATAGCTAGTCAAGTGCATGCAGCACTTGTAGGTGACAAATGTAGTTCACTCCACTTCTTGGTTTAATTTCGTGCTATCCCACCTATGTAACCAGTTTATGTGGCATTTCATCTACTCGTGCACAATTCTCGTCAGTTTTGTGTGCCATGCAATCAGGCTTTAGAAAAAAACGGTACTAATGATATGTTACACTAACGGGTTGGGGAGTAAGCCAAGCAGCCATAACAGGCCGAACACTTAGGAGGCTGCTCATAGGTGAGGAGGAGGTAGGTGTAGGGGATACTGGTGAGGGGAAATGTGCAGCACCCAGTGTCCCCTACTACTGTGGTTGGTAGGTCATGAATGCATTGTGTTGGACACAACAGTTCTCGTCAGATCACACTAATTTCCCCACTTCTACCTCCGCCTCACCCGCGAGCAGCCTCCACAGGGTCTGGCCCGTTATGGCTGCTTAGCCGGCTGCCCTACCCATTGGTGTTGCATACTACCAAACTAACGTACATACACAAAGTCAAGTTTCTCTTTTCCTGGATATAATGAAACCCGCTTATAGCAAAGAAAACACGTTGGTCCCTTGAAGTTCACCTTATCCGAATTGGACTGTATTTCATTCCACGCCGGAAGGGTTTTTTTACTCAGAGATGACATCATATAAACCACACGGGACCACTGCTTTACTCCCGTTGCTGTGGTTGCACTGGGGCTTCTATTTAGCCTGAGAGGGATTTAAAGTGTTTACTCAATAAGGGCGTTGTATTTCTTTTAACTAATTTCATAAATTGGTTCTTGGTTAGGTGGATGCCTTCTTTCCAATTGCAACTGTGGGAGGAGTGGTTTATGATGCTCTAGCGAAGTGGCATCTGGAAAGGCAGGGGTGTGAATGTTTCATACCAACTGCTGATCACGTGCGGAAGTTGAGCAACAAAGTAGCCTTCTTCGAACATGCCTCACGTTGTGGACTTAGGGTTCCACACTATTACAAAGTTACATGTATGTCCGAAATTATGCAGTTGTATGAAAGTGGAATCTTACTGAAAACTGGACCATTCAGACTAACAAGTATAAGGTAATGTACGTTTTATCAATGTAGTCGATGAGTAGAATTGAAGTTCATATATTGGGGGTATACTTAGGGCAGTATAAAAGTTATATACCAGGAATTTTTTTTTTTACCTTTTAATATATTTCCGAATATATCATGTAGCAAAGTTGCGTTGGACACACCAGTTCTCGTGAGATAACAGAGGTTAAGCAGCGCAAGCCCACGTTAGAACTCGTATGGGCAGTTGGGTTGGTAAAGAACCGCTACAAATTTCCTCTCTCCTACATCCTCTACACCTACACACTCATCTCCCGCGAGCAGCCTCCTAAGGGTTCGGCCTGTTATGGCTGCTTGGCTTACTCACCAACCCGAGGCCATTAGTGTAGCATAACAATAATAAAATTCGGAGTGGATAGGGAGATAAGGATGATGACGGCAGCGGTTATATTTTGAACCAACCAACTGATGGTTACCCTTGCAGGCAATTGGGTAATTGAAACTATCGTATTTATTCCAATAACGACCGCCCTATATTAAGCGCAAACGCCGTCCTCCAAAAGTCTCCCCAGCGTTTTTTCGTTAGTGGTAAAATATTGTTGGAAGAAACAGTGCGGTAGGCCGGCATACCCTCACAGACATCATCATACCCTTATCCCGCCTGTGGCAGGTTCGTGTCTGTGGTTTCTAGCCTCCACTCCCGTCTATCTCCCACCAGGTCCCCGTCCACCCCACACACTGCCATATCCTTACAGACAACCTGCTCTCTCGTCTGTTTTGGTCTCTCCCTGCTCCGGGTGCTTCTGACCACCTGTATTCCTGAAATGGACCTAACGAGCTCCTCTCCTCATTATGTGTCCATACCACCTCAACCTATTCTCCCTCTTTTTTTTTTTTTTTTTTTTTTTTTTGTTTTTTTTTGTTTTGCGATGGCCGTCATCCGCAGGCTACCTCTAATATACTCATTCTTAATTCTATCAGCTCTCAAACACGTCACTCATGTATGGCAGCATTCGTATCTTCGCTACTTGCATTCTATTGACGTGGCTCTTCACTGCCCTACCCTCTGATTCATGTGTAGCATAGACTGCATAGTTGTTCTAACCACTGGCCTGTAGAACTTCCCTTTCAACTTGATGGAGTCCTTATTATATGTGATCTTTTTGTTCACCATCTTTTCAAAGGATGGCAATAGAGTAGCCAGGATCAGTGTTTCAGAGTGATGGCAAAAGAATTCACATGTGATTCGTACGTTGAAGTTGAATGAGGTGTAGTGGATTATTAGGAAATAAATTTAAGTGTAAAATATTCCTTGTGATTTGGAAGAATTTGGAACTGGAGTAAATCCAAGTTGAGTGATTCCTAGTCCACGCGTGTTCAATTAAATCCCCGTCTGGTTTATTGTTGCTAGTTACGTTGGTAGTCCGTATTTTGTGATAAATAATTGTTATCAAACGCAGGAAATAAATATTATAACAATATTAACTCTTTATAATACTTAATATTTCCAGAATTGATGCACGAAAGGCAATTATTGAATTGATATGTATAAAATGTATTAATGAAAACGGAGCATAAAATATTACAGTCTGCAAGGATCAAAAGTTAAATTCTCTCTCTCATTCTATTTTACAAATTTTTGAAATAAGCAATAAAATTTAAAATGTGAGCGCGATGCATGCATGAATTGTCCCATTCCAAAAATTTAACATTTAAAGTATGCAAGTTTGAATTGATGAGAATGCTGCACGTCACATGTCTCGTGTTGCTATGGCAGCGCAAAAATGGCTGACATGCAGCGAAGCCGATCTGTTGGTTGCTGCAAAAACAACCAACAGGGTTATACGCGTTATGTAAGTATTAAATGTTGCATTTCTGATAATGCAACAGAGGGATGGATGAAGTCTTGATGTGCAAGTGAATTCCTGTGTGATAGATGAGTTTGAATAAAGTTTGAAGAGTTCTACAAGGCAGTGGTTAGGCTAGCTATGCTACATGGATCAGAGTATTTGGCATAACTGAAGAGACATGAAAATAGAATGAGAGTAGCTCAAATTCTCATTCTGTGGTATATGGGTGGAGTGTCGAGAGCAGATATTGAACAGAGCCTTATTTCTTGATGTATATACAAATCCTTTCTTAACCACTATTACTGCAACGCAAACAATTTCCTGCATTTTATTTAATGGTTTTAAAATATTTTCACAGGTGCAACAACAAGTACATGCAAGATGGCGTCCTTCTTCCTCGTACAATTGAAGAATTTGTAACAAATCTTGGAGAATATGATAGCTATAACTGTTCTTTACTGTTGCAGGTATGTTCTTTAATGAATACTTAATCATTCCTGTATGGCTGAACGTCTTTTCGAAATCTATCTTTGTGGTTCAGTGGCCAGCATATACAATTTTGAGTCCGTGGTTGTAGGATAGATCCTCGCTGAGGCAGACTTCATTTCAGGTGAGAGGGATGCCCCAAAGTGCGTTATCTGTTGGATGTCTGTGTGTGTGTGTACATGTCACATGCGGGCAAAATCTGCAAACTTCTAATATTAAAGTGCTCTCTTCACCATCATTTCGGTGGCTGAGAAGTGCCATGAAAGGGACTTGAACATTACATCGCTATCCACTGTACATCAATACACTGTACCACCCAAGAGTTAGTCTGTATTTTCCTGCACAGTGGTGGCGAGTAAGTGACGTTTTTGCATTAATTGGGTAGTAAAGTGTCAGGATTCCAGGGGTAAGCAAGGATTCAGTAGGTTTAGGGTAATTCAGGAGTTTTAGAAAGAAAAACAAAGTCAGTGGAAGGTGGTAGCAAGAAGTTGCTTGGTATGGGAGTGCAGAAGGGCCACTTGGTGAATAACAAAGGTAGATAGGGTAGAGGTGGGAGTAATGATGGGAGGTAAAGGATAGGATGGGAAGGAAGCAAGAATCATCAGGGGAGAAAGAAAAGGAAGGGAACCCTGAAATGCACTGCTACCCAGAGAGCTGAAAGTTTGAGGTACAAGAGGAGGGAGGGATTTGTTGACTGGTGCTACAGGTGGTTCCATAAGGACTGCACCAGCATCTCTTGCCTCAAGGAATGTGGGGTGGACATTCCAATGGGATATAAGGAAGAGGTGCATGTGGACAGCCATTGGAGGTGCTTATTTTTTTTCTCCTAACCCTTTTCCCACCTATGGCAGGGTCGGGTACCCATTTGTCCCTCTGAATGGACACAGGGTGATATATTGGACATAGTTTTTTCTGCAGCCGGTTGCCGACCAAAGCTGCACCCCTATGCTTATTTATTGTCGGTCTAGTGTTCGTTGGGGAATGCTACCGACGCCAGGGGGCGAGCTCCTACACCTTGAAATTTTGCCTCATCTACCTGTTGCATAGTAGAGAGGGTTCTTTTACATGCAAGCGCCATCGTACACCCACACGGGACCTCTGTTTTACTTCTCATCCGAAAGGCACACTCGTGGCTTCTCTTTCATGGAGGTGCTTAATGTGTTCCATTAAGTGGTCACTGGCTGCATCACAGTGGGACATTGAAAGGCTGGACAGGACTATGAGGCAAACAGCAAGCAGAACAATGGTCATGGAGGAGCACATTGACCAGCTGTCCCATCAATTGGTGGAAATTCAGGGACAGATAGGGAAACTGGAAAGTATAATGATGGCTAGTGCAAGGGAAAAGGGATGGAAGAAATGGGGCACTAGACATGAAAGGGGAACCTGTGGATAAGTCAGCAGGAGCAAAGGTGATTGAGAGGAAGGTAGAAGGGAAGAGGAGCAGACAAGGGAATACAGAGCAGAATGAAGGGAATGTGGACAGGTCAGTTCTAATCCTGGGATATAGGGTTTTATTAGGTGGGTTGAACCAGCTGACTGTAAATGGCTAAGGATAAGGTGAAGGATTAGGCGAAGGATAAGGTGTCAGTGGTATCACTGCCAGGAGGAGAAATCAGGGATTACAGAGACTACCTAAAAGAGTTGTTTAGAGGGGAGAAGATGGAGTATTTGGTGGTCATCTGCCTGGGAGCAGAGGAACTGGAAGAAAATAATACTGTGGAAGTGTAGGAAAGACAACCTGCAATTAGATCTGTCAGTAAGGAGAGAAGGGGGTATCTATTAGTGTGCACTATCCCTACAAATGCTGTAAGCAAGATGGAGAGGGCAAGGGCTACCTGGATAAACAGAAGGCTGTGGCAGTACAGGAAGGACTTCGGCATCCAACTCATAGAATGCAGGGCCCCCTTGATAGGAGAGGAGAAATGCTGGGTGGGAAGTAGTAACCCCTCCACAAAAAAGGGCACCTGGTTGTTGAGGAAGTCGATGCAGGGATTTGTGAAGGAGTACTTAACTAGAACAGAGCAAGGGGGCAAGGGTGATAGGGACATACAAGGAAGCCTGAAAATTGCATTTGCAAATGTGCAAGGGGTGAGGAGGATAGGGAAGTGGATGGAGATATGTTAAATCATGAGGTGGGAAAAGGTAGATATCATGGGGCTGGCAGAGACACATCTAAGGGGTGAGGAGGGGTATGTAGAGGATGAGGTCAATGCAACCTTCTGGAACAGAAAGAGTAAGAAGAAAGGAGGTGGGGTTGGAATCCTTGGGGGAAGAAAATTAAAGGAATAATTTGGGGTGAAGATTGCAGGGAGCATGGGTGGATAAAGGTTCAAAGAGGAGGTAAAACGCTGTCCATTAGGGCAGTATACATGGGTATAGAAGGTACAGGAGGGAGGGTTGGAATGAATGTATATACAGCTGCTTGCAGGAGGACATGGAGGCCCTGCACCTGGAGGCCTACCAGGTTATAATAGTGGAGGACTTCAATGGGCATCTGCAGGGGATGGATGGGGTAGAAAATAGGAATGGTAGGATGCTAAAGGGCTTTGCATGTCAAAACGGTATGGCAATAGTGAATCTTCTGAAGTGCTGTCAGGGAAGGATCACAAGATTGGAGCCACAGTGCAGCTCATGCATTGACTTCTGCTTGGTTGTAAATGACTTAGTGCAGGGGGTGCATGGAATGACAGTGGATGAGGAAAACAGGGTGGGTTTAGACTCTGATCATAATCAAATTATGATAAGTTTGAAGGTTAGAAACATCAAGGAAAAATGGACACATATAGGAAGGAAAGGTAGATGGCAGCTAATGAAATGGTTTAATGAGGAATTGTTCCAGAAGGACATGGAAGTGGCACTGAAAAGTAAAGAAGTCACATATGCTGAACTAATAAGGGCCCTAATAGATAAAGCTAATGAAGGACAGGGAAGAAGTAAAGGAAATGGGAATGAATGGAAGAAACCATGTATGGATACAGAGGCATGGGAGTCTATTGTAAGTAGAAAGCAAGCTAATAGGATGCATATTCAAGCAGTTAAAATTGGAGATGAGGAAAGATCACAGCAAATGCACTAGGCCTTGCATTGGCTAATACCTGGTTTAGGAAGAAGGACAAGCACCTGATCACATTCCAGTCACCACAAGGGATGTCCCAGATAGATTTCTTCATGGTTAGAGGGCAGCATAGATCAGAGGTCCGTGATTGCTGGGCACTCCCCAGTGAAAATTTCCAAAAAGAATGTGGTCATAGGCTACTTATGTTAGAAATCCTAGTTAAAG
The DNA here is from genome assembly GCA_013389805.1 of Trigoniulus corallinus. Classification (NCBI taxonomy): domain Eukaryota; kingdom Metazoa; phylum Arthropoda; class Diplopoda; order Spirobolida; family Trigoniulidae; genus Trigoniulus; species Trigoniulus corallinus. Next base: position 6,627,664 of record JAAFCE010008833.1, read on the forward strand.
CAGCAGGCAAGGTACATTCTTGGAAAGGAGAGCAGGTCATCAGGTGGTCAAAACTATCTACCAAAGCAGAGGAATTTGTTCAAGAAGTGCACAAGCAAGTAAACTGGGATTGGGAAGGGACAGCTGATGCCATGTGGGACAGGGTTGCCAGGAAAATTAGAACTTGTGGAAAAGCCATTTTGGGGCAGGGTAGAGTGGGAGGCACATTCCAGGGAACCAGGCAGACATGGTGGTGGAATGAGGAGGTAGAAACAGCCATCAAGAGAAAGAAGGCTGCTTTCCATAGGTGGCGGGAGATAGGGGACCAGGAGGCAAAAACTCAATACAGGCTGGCCAAGACCACGGCTAGAAGGGTCATTGCCCTAGCCAAGCATCAGAAGTATGAGGCTCTCTATGAGCAGCTAGGGACAAAGGAAGGGGAGAAAGAAGTTTTCAAACTGGCCAAGGCCAGAGATAGGGCAGCTATGGATATACCCTGAGCCATAACAGTGAAGGATAGTGAGGGTAGGATCCTGCTATCCCCACTGAGGGTGAAGAGGAGGTGGGAGGAGTACTTCCAGGACCTCTCGAATGCAGTGGGGGGAGATGAGGACCTCTCCACCTGTCCTGCGGCAGCAGGGGTTGTCGAGAGTATAACAGAGGAGGAAGTAGCCAGGGCACTTCAGAAGATGAAAGGCCAAAAAGATGTAGGCCCAGACAGAATCCCCATTCAAGTGTGGCACAGCCTAGGAAGGACAGGTACCAGATGGCTAGGGAAACTTTTCAGTAAGATAGCTAGTGGAGATAAAATGCCATCTTAATGGCGGAAGAGTTGGATAGTACTACTCTTCAAGGGCAAAGGGGGCGTCCAAGATTGTGGTAACTATAGGGGTATAAAGCTAATGAGCCACTCCATGAAGCTCTGGGAGAGAGTAATAGAACGTCGCCTCCGTGATAGAACTAGCATCCATGGGAACCAGTTTGGGTTTATGCCAGGTAGGTCCACAATGGAGCCAATCTTCATTCTTAGGCAGATGGTAGAAAAGTATAGGGCAGCAAAGAAAGACCTCCATGCCCTCTTCATTGACCTGGAGAAGCCCTTTGACAGTGTCAAACGACAGGTAGTTTGGGAAGTATTACGAAAAAGGGGAGTTGAAGATGGGTTTATTCGAATAATCCAGGACATGTACGATGGTTCCATAGCCAGGGTAAGGACACCTTGGGGAAACACAGGGGGTTTTCCAGTGAAAGTTGGGGTGCACGAAGGTTCTGCACTTAGTCCATACCTTTTCATTCTGGTTATGGATGAGCTGCTGACTGGAGTAGGAGAATGGGCTCCCCAGTGCCTGGTATTCGCTGATGATGTTGGGAAACTTGCAGAGAACAGATAGAGAGGGGACTAAACGATTTTAGACAAGCAATGGAAAAGAGAGGGCTAAAGATAAACGTGACAAAGACAGAGTATTTAGCTTTCAACTGGGAAGGGCAGGGAAATAATGGTGACGTGCATTCAAGGGGTGAACTGGTGAAAAAGGTGCAAGAGGTAAAGTACTTAGGATCAACATTCCAAAGCAATGGGGAGATAGACTTGGATGTGACCCATAGAATCAATGGGGGGTGGCTGAAGTGGAGGCAGGCAAGTGGAGTCCTGTGTAACAGGAGGGTCCCAATCAAGCTGAAAGGGAAGTTCTACAGGACAGTGGTTAGGCCAGCCATGCTCTATGGATCAGAGTGCTGGGCAGTGAGGAAGAGCCATGTAAATAGAGTGCAAGTAGCCGAGATGCGTATGCTGCGGTACATGAGTGGCGTGTCAAGAGCTGATAGAATTAGGAATGCATATGTTAGAGGTAGTCTGGGGGTAGTGGACATCGCCGAAAAGATGAGGGAGAATAAGCTGAGGTGGTATGGTCACGTCATGAGAAGAGGGGAAGAGGAGCTCATTAGATGTATCCCAGGAATGCATGTGGTTGGTAGCACCCGGGGTAGGGGGAGGGCAAAGCAGACGTGGGAGCAGGTTGTCCGTAAGGACATGGCGGTGTGTGGGGTGGACGGAGACCTGGTGGGAAATAGACGGGTGTGGAGGGCTAGAACCCGCAGACCCGACCCTGCCGCAGGCGGGATGAGGGTGAGATGATGATGATGAGGAGGAGGAAAGTATCAGACAAGCATGGGACACCTATCAGCAGAAGAAAGGACAGGCAAAGGAAGTAGTGGGTAGGAAGATAGCAGAGGGGGATAGGAGGAAATGGAGGGAAATCATGGATGGGGGAAAACAGATGACCAAGAAATTTTGGAGATATGTCAGGGATAGATGTAGAGGAAGGAGTGAGGATGTAGGTGATGATAGAAAAGCCCTAGTGGATAAGGATGGTAGGAATGCAATCAGCAGAGAAGGCATCGGGAGGATATTGAAGGAATATGGACATGGGTTCTCCAGTACAGGGGGGAGTGGCAAGTTGCTTTGGACACACCAGTTCTCGTCTGATCACTGAAGTTAAGCAACGCAAACCCAGTTAGTACCGACATGGGTGGTCGCTTGGGAAAGCTGGGTACTGCTAGTACCCAATAATCGTCGCATTAGTGTAGTGTCTGTGCAGTGTATGCATTAGAACTATGCAGTGGACGGGTCTCTAATGACCTTTTAGTTGATGGGACCTTAAACACCAACAAACAAACAACAATCCAGTACAGGGGGAAAGGTGGTGGAAGGGCCAAACAGACTCATAAGCCAGGGGCCATCTGCTGGAGAGGCTTGCTTTACCAGGGTAGAATTAGATAAGGAGATCAATGCATTGAAGTTGGGAAAAGCATGTGGGGAGGACAAGGTAGCAATCGAGTTTCTCATTGTGCTAGGGAGTAAAGACAGAGAACTGCTCTTAAGGATACTTAATGATTGTTTAGGGGTGGAAAAATACCAGATAACTGGGGCGTCACATGGGTAGTGATGCTGTACAAGGGAAAGTGAAAGGAAAGACTGGATAGCTACCAGCCAGTAGCTATAAAATAGTTGCTTGTATAAGTTATTTGCTGGGCTAGTTAGGAGGCGATTAGGGACAATAATAGAAGGGTCAGGCAAATTAGTAGAGTTCCAAAATGGATTCTGAATGCGGTGTAGAACAGGTGATAGCCTGTACATGATCACACAGATTATGGAAGTAGTTCAAAGGATGAAATGGAAGGCATACCTCTCTTTTTTGGATGCCAAGGGTGCATATGATAGGGTGGATAGAAAGAGGCTATGGGTGGTTCTTCTTAAGTATGGGGTGAATAAGGTGCTAGTGGAGCTGCTCCAGAAGCTTTATTTGGGCAACCAGGTATGATTTAAATTGGGAGGGAATAAATACTGGACAGATAGATGTGGACAAGGGGTTGCAACAGGGCTGTCGATTATCACCAATTCTGTTCCTAGTGTATATCAATGAGCTGGGATTAGGCTCTGGGATAAAGGGCTAGGGTTTTCTCTGGGGGATGGTATCAAAATGCCTGCCATCTTCCAATGTGATGATATAGTGCTGTTGACAGTCAGAGGGAGAGCTCCAAGAAGAAGGGAGCGGCGAGTTGCATTGGACACACCAGTTCTCGTCTGATCACTGAAGTTAAGCAACGCAAGCCCAGTTAGTACTGACATGGGTGGTCGCTCGGGAAAGCTGGGTACTGCTAATACCCAATAATCGTCGCATTTGTGTAGTGTCTGTGCAGTATATGCATTAGAACTATACAGTGGACGGGTCTCTAATGACCTTGTAGTTGACGGGACCTTAAACTCCAACAAACAAACAAATCCAAGAAGAACTGGATATCTGTGAACAGTTTAGTAGGGATTTTCAGTTAGAATTTGGTCAAGACAAAAGAAAGGTGATGATCGTAGGAGAGGACAACATGTGGCCTAGTAGTAAGATGCCAATCATGCTTGGGGAGAGGGAGATGTAGTGTCGGAGGTTACGTTGTTGTTTGTTGGTGTTTTAAGGTCCCGTCAACTAAAAGGTCATTAGAGACCCGTCCACTGCATAGTTCTAATGCAAATACTGCACAGACACTACACTAATGTGACGATTATTGGGTATTAGCAGTACCCAGCTTTCCCGAGCAACCACCCGTGTCAGTACTAACTGGGCTTGCATTGCTTAACTTCAGTGGTCAGATGAGAACTGGTGTGTCCAACGCAACTCGCCACTCCCGGGAGGTTACGTACCTGGGGGTTAAACTTACAAATGATAGGGGGATACCTAAAAGCAATGGAGGAGAACATCATTTGTAAGCTAAAATCCAGAGAAGGATTAATAAGGAAACTGGCATTTGGTTCATTCTCAAGGTATGAAATGGTTAGGGGCTTATGGAAAGCAGTAGCAGTGCCAGGGCTAACATATGGAAACGAGGTTCTGTGCATTAGTAAAAAGGTAATGGACTGTATGAAGTAGCCCAAAGAAGGTTAGGTAGGATGGCATTAGGGGGAAATAGGTTTACAGCAGTTGAAGCAATACAGGGGGACATAGGGTGTGCTACATTTGAACAGAGAGAAATGGTTAGTAAATTGGTATACCTGTGCAGGATATGGGGGCTTCAGAAGGAAAATCCTGTATGGCAGGTAAATGCATGGGTAAAGAACTTGAAGGTTTCTACTAACTGGGAGAGGAGGGTAAGCAGGATATCAAAGAAGATAGGCATAACACTGCACCCCAGGGAGGGCGTGGAGGGGGGGCAATAACACTGCAAAGACTTGTGCAGGACAAAGTTAAGGAGTGGGGGTTAGGGCAGTGGCGACAGGGGATGGAAGGAAGGACTGCAAAGAAAACGCTGAGGGTGTATGGGAAGCAGCTTAACATAGAGAGGGAGGTAATCTATGACAATACGTGGGAGAGCTCACTTCTGTTTTGGGCAAGAGCTGGGTCACTGGAGACGAAACAGAGGATGGCAAAGATTACAGGTGGAGAGGAGGGCTGTGGATTATGTGGGGACCAAGTGGAGGATGTTAGGCATGTGATACTGGCTTGCCCAGCGCTGGATCACTGCAGGAGGGGTTGGGGAACCCCCACCACGGAAGAGGTTCTGGGGGTGATGTGTTCTGGGGTGGAGCGGCTGGAATGAGTGCGGAAGGCAAAGGTGTTACTAGGGTGCTGGTGGAGATCTAGACAAATTGGTCTAGCATGAAAAATCTCCCTAGCAAGGTTTCCGTCACAAAGGACTACATATTCATCCTTAACTATCCTTCAGATTACAGACAGATGGTGTCATCTTCCCTCTCTAAAATTTTCTACAGATTCACATTGTGAGGAGTGATTTTATTGCGTTGGACACGCAAGTCCTCGTCTGATCACTGAAGTTAAGCAACTCGACTCCAGGTATGCTAGCATGGGTGAAAGCGAGGAACTCCTGGGTACTTCTAATACCCAAAATCATCTTAACAGCATAGTGTTTGTGCAGACTCATTATTAGAACTACGCAATGGGCGGAGACGTAATGGCAGTTGTAGTTGAAGGGCCCTAAAACACCAAAGAAACGAAACATTGGGAGGTCCTATTTACAAGCACAACCAGGAGAACATTTAGTAGCTATCGCGTTCCCAACTTATTCAGAGAATTTGTAGTTAACATTGGAATACAAATATAATCAGCTTTCCAAAGAATGGTCCGTTTCCTAAGAGTTTAAAACAGTGTTTCGCAAAGCATGTTCCGTGAAACCACTTCGTGTTCTGCAAAAAAATTTAATGCACAAATAAAGGTATTGGAAAAAAATCGATACAATTTAGAATAATGTTTGGATGGGATTGTAATCATAATCATCATCATCACACCCTTATCCCGCCTGAGGCAGGGTCGGGTCTGCGGGTTCTAATCCTCCACTCCCGCATAACCCTCACCAAATCCCCCGTCACCCCGCATGCCTCCATGTCCTTTTGCACCACCTGCTCCCACGTCCGTTTTGGTCCTGGTGCCCCCAATCACCTGTGGTCCCATAATGACCCTAGTCAGTTCCTCCTCTCCCCTCATCATGTGCCCATACCACCTCAACCTACTCTCTCTCATCTTTTCCCCGATGTCTCCCACCCCCAAGCTACCTCTAACATAATTGTTTCTAATTCTATCAGCTCGAGACACCCCACTCATGTAGCGCAGCATTCGCATCTCGGCCACTTGCATTTGCCTTTCATGGTTCTTCCTAGCTGCCCAACACTCTGAGCCATATAACATAGCAGGCCTAACGACAGTTCTGTAGACTTTGCCCTTCAACTTTATGGGGACACGGCGGTCACACAGGACACCACTTGCCTGTCTCCACTTCAGCCATCCTGCATTAATCCTATGGGTCACATCGGAATCAATCTCCCCATTGCTCTGGAAAACTGATCCTAGATACCGGAACTCCTGCACCGCTGGTATCCCCTCATCCCCACAACGAATCTCACCCCCTTGCCCCTGGCCACTAAAATTGAAAGGTAGGTACTCTGTCTTCTTCATGTTCACCTTAAGACCCCCACTTTCCATTGCTGTTTTAATGTCTTGTAAGCCCTTTTGTGCATTCTCCTTGGACTCCTCAAGCCTTCCCACATCATCGGCAAATACCAGACACTGTGGGGCCCATTCCCCTATTCCTGTCAGCAGCTCATCCATTACTAGAGTGAAAAGATATGGGCTAAGAGCCGACCCTTGATGCACGCCCACCTGCACGTTGAAGCGTGAAGTATTTCCCCAGGCTGTCCTCACCCTAGCAATCGATCCATCATACATATCCTGCACTATCCTAATATGTCCTTCATCGACCCCTTTCTTCCTTAAAGCGCTCCATACTAACTGTCTAGGGACACTGTCATATGCCTTTTCCAGGTCAACGAATACTGCATGGAGGTCCTTCTTTGCTGCTCTGTTTCTCGATCTTGGATGGGATTGTAATCAGCAAACGCAAATGACAGAGTTGTTCGTTTTATAGTTACAGTCGACTCTCAATATAACGAATCTCAATATAGCGAACTGTTCAATATAACGAACAGGGTAGCTGGTCCTTGCGAAAATGCCTATACCTCCCATGTATTGGCTGATTGATATAACGAACGCGATACAACGAAACCGCTCGGTATAAAGAACGGTTTGGCTGGTCCCTTCATAATCCCACAGTGCTAAATGACTGACTCTCTTTATAACGAACAGCTATTGGATGTCGTAAGTCAGAGACAAAGAATATCCTTTTGTGCCATTGGGAAAAAATTTTGCAAGCAATATTAGGTAAAAACCACTTTTGTAAGAAAATACAATTTGCATTCTGTAATATAGAGGCCCATGCATGGGGCCTTAGTAAAGGCGAGGTTGGGTTCTGGCAAAAGTGGTGAACTAGGGTCGCACCTCGGCACAAGCCTGGGCCAAAGGAGAGTGGCTTATTGCATTGGACACACCAGTTAAGCAACGCAATCCCAGTTAGTACTGACATGGGTGGCTTTGTTCGTTGATGTTTTAGGGCCCTTCAACTACAAGGTAATTAGAGCCTCGTCCACAGTTCTTATGTAGGGACTGCACAGACACTACACTAATGCGACGATTTTTGGGTATTAGCAATACCCAGTTTTCGCAAGCTACCACCCACGTCAGTACTAGCTGGGGTTGCTGTGTTTAACTTCAGTTATCAGACGACAACTGTTGTGTCAAACGCAATTTGCCTCTCCCGACATGGGTGGCCTCTTGGGATGACTGGGTACTGCTAATACCCCAAAATCGTCACATTAGTGTGGTATCTGTCCAGTCTCTACATTAGTACTACAAGGTGGACGGGGATCTAATAACATTGTAGTTGAGGGGTCCTAAAACACTGACAAAATAAACTAAAACTGGACCGGGGGTGGGTTCAGCAAACGTGCTGAACCCGCTTCACGCCAGCTCTGCCTCGTGGTATAACGAGCACTCGATATAACGAACGAATTTTTCATTCCCTTTGGGTTCGTTATAACAAGAGTCGACTACATATTAAATGGTAGTAAGCTACGGTAGTTGGGAGATATTGCGAAAAGGGGGGGGGGGGGGAAGAAGGGTTTATTCGAATAGCCCAGGATATGTATGATGGCTCCATAGCCAGGGTAAGGACACCTTCGGGGAATACTGGGAGCTTTCCAGAAAAAGAGTTAGGGTGCACCAAGGTTCAACACTAAGCCCATGCCTTTTCATCCTTGTATTGCCTGAACTGCTGACGGGAGTAGGAGAATAGGACCCTAGTGCTTAGCATTTGCCGACGAAATAGGAAAACTTTGGACTGCAGAGAACAGATAGAGAAGGGACTAAACGATATTAGAGTAGGGTTGCCATACGTCCCGTTACACCGGGACATGTCCCGGTTTGGAGGTCAGTGTCCCGGTCCGACAGTCATTTGTCCCGGTCAATTTAAAATTTCGCATGTTAAACAATTATTTTCCGATAATATCATTGCATTCAGTACTGTGCATATACAGTACATGCCTAGACATTTGGTACTGACTCGTCCATGAAAGCACATCACATTTTGCCAGTGCAACTGACTGTTTGGAAATGATCCACCATTGATCCCAGGGGCGGTTCCAGACGAGGGGCAACGCAGCAATTGCTCCTCCCTCACAGCCTGAAAGGGGCTCAACTGATGAGGCATTTTTGCATTGCTATCCCCGTATGTGTATACTGCCAGTGCAGTCCAATATGTAATTGCTAGCTAGATGTATTTGAGAAATTTTTGGGGCACACATTTTTTAAAGTGCTACTCCCACCCTGATCTGCCTCTGGATCAGCCACTGATTGATCCCAACGTTTTTTTTTGGGTCCCCTGAAATATTTTATATTTCAATGAGTTAGTGAAAGGATTATGGAAAAATTTTAATAAAGCTATGAATGTTTATAATATGAACTCGTGCCATTTTGTTGAAAAAATATTTTTAAGGGGGTATGTCCCGGTCGGTGATCCGACAATTATGGCAACCCTATATTAGAGGGGCAAAGGTAAACATGAAGACAGCGTATTTATCTTTCAATTGGGAGGGAGAGTAAAATAACGGTGACGTACGTTTGAGAGGCAAACTGGTGACAAAGTTGCAGGAGGTAAAGTACTTAAGATCAACGTTCTGAAGCAATGGAGAGATAGACACTGATGTTACCCGCAGAATCAATGGGGAAGGGGGTAACTGAAGTGGAGACAGGCAAGCGGAGTCCTGTGATAGGAGGATCTCAATCTAGTTGAAAGGGAAGTTCTATAGGACAGTGGTTAGACCAGCTACGCTATATGGATCAGAGTGCTGGGCAGTGAGGAAGAGCTATGAGGCTGAGGTGGAATGGGCACGTCATGCAAAGAGGGGAAGAGGAGCTCATTAGATTAATTCCAGGAATACAGGTGGTCGGTAGCACAAGGGGCAGGGGAAGACCGGAGCAGATGTAGGAACAGGTTGTCTATAAATATATGACAGTGTGTGGGGTGGACGGGGAAGTGGCGGAGAGATAGACGGGAGTGGAGGGCTAGAACCCGCCGACCCGACCCTGCCACAGGCGGGATAAGGGTATGATGATGATGATGATGAAGTAAGTAACAAATGTAACAAGTGTAGAAAGTGTACAACTTCCTTTAAAGTTTATGTTGAATTGTAAGTGTTCCGTGCTAGTAAAATGTCACAGTTTAGTGTTCGTTGACTTCAAAAAGATTGAGAACCACTGGTTTAAAATATAGAAACCCATCTACATTACCTGCGTTTTCATAAATTTCGAGTGAACGCTATAAAAGTGGTGGTCACGAATTGTTGATATTTTATTATTTCAGCAATATATAAAAGGTCGTCATTTAACAACTTCGACCACCATTTTAGAAGGTCGAGTAATTGCCCATTCGGCGTGTTTTTGTGAATCGCCCTATGAGTACGATGCCGTTCAGACTGCAAATACTTTGGCCTGGATAGAGTGCTTTTTGAGTGTAGGTATTCGTAAAATAATTATGTGTTGTGAATAACTACGAAATTTACTATTATGAAACGTTTTCATGACTTACCTTTCCGTTTTTTCTTCTGTCGTGTATAGTTGTATCCTACGAAATTAACCGGTAATTTCATATTTAATTTCGTGGTGAGCGCAAGAAAACAGAAATTATATCCTGAGAGCTGCGTGACGGGTGTTGGCTTTGCTGTGATGACATTTCCAATTGAAAAGGCTTTTGGACAAAATATTTTAACGGATATTCCTTGTAAATTGTGAGTACGTTTTCTCCTTTTTTTTCGTCTTAAAATTGTGCTTGTATCGATGGTGGATCAAGAGACCCGCCTCGGTGGCATAGTGGGTAGCATGCTCGGTAAATGAGTAAGTGGTTCTAGGCTTATCTTCTTTGGGACGAGAGAGGCCTCAAGTGTGTCTTCCTGTGGATGAGAAGTAAAACCAACGTCCCGTGTTGTGTACGATGGTATATGCATGTAGAAGAACCCTCTCTACTAGGCAACGGGTAGATGAGGCACACTTTCCAGGTGTAGGAGCTCGCCTCCCCTGGCGTCGGTGGAATGCTCCTACGAACTTCGTGTCCATTCAGAGGGACAAGATGGGTGCCCGACGACGCCATAGGTGGGAAAAGGGTTGGGAGTTTTGTATCTGTGATGGATAACGCGCTTGGAGACGCAGCTTAGTCTTGACTTTCCGTTACTCCATACCGAAAAGCTGTAAAAGCTCACTGGACATCTATTTCACTCTAGCCATTTTTTTCTGTTCATTTTCCAAATAAACACCCAGGGCTATTATTTAGTACTTCATGTTCTTTAAGTTATTTTTTTTAACCTTCAAGCGCTTGCATGGGCGGCAAATTGGCCGCCAAATTAAACAAAATTTTGTCCCACTGTAGCAGGACTGATTAAATGATTGGGACCACCTAGTATTCTCAAGTTGTATATTTGGTCACAACTTGCAATTAAAATTTTTTTTCCAACTCATGTCAATTTGGAGCAATTCGTTGTCAAAGTAGCTGGGGTAGTGGTGGGTTCAACAAACGGCCATTCTGCTGCCTCACAAGTGCACAGGAAAGTGGTTCCCCATAGCAGGATTTTTGGGGCTCCATGGCAGAAAGCACTGCAGATCCATGGTCCGACTATCAGGGTCCCACTATCGGAGTTTGACCTTCAGGGTCCAACTAGCAGGGGCCTACTGTCAGAGTCCCAGTATCAGAATCCAAGTATCAGGGCCCAAGTATCAGGGTCTGACTATCATGGTCCCAGTATCATTTTCTCAGTATCAGAGGCAAGGTATAAAGGTACCAGGAGTAGGGTCCCACTATTAGGATCCTACTATCCTTGTCCCACTATCATAGTCCTAGGGTGAGAGTCCAAGTATCAGGGTCCCAGTGTCAGGGCCTGAGTATCAGGGTCCAAGTATCAGGGTTAAGGTATCATGGTTCCAGTATCAGGGTTAAGGTATCATGGTTCCAGT
>JAAFCE010008833.1:6639045-6664958 GCA_013389805.1 Trigoniulus corallinus
AAGGTATCATGGTTCCAGTATCAGGGTTAAGGTATCATGGTTCCAGTATCAGGGTACCAGAATCAGGGTCACACTAGGTCCCATCTAGTTTAGTTTCTCATTTAATTTCGTTTATATCTGTTTAATTAACTAGATTTCTCATGATGCTTTCTATAAACATCTAGTAAACTGCCAAATGCAAAGAAAAATGAGAGGCGGCCAGTTTGCTGCCTTGCGAGCTTGAATGTCTTTTGAAGAAACATGAGCGCTTGAAGGTTAAGTCATTTAAAATAATAGTTCTTATTTAACCCTCTAACGCTACACAGGGGTACTGGTGTATTCCAGGGTTTTTCTTTTTCCTCTCTCTTCTCTGTGGGTGACCCTGGCACAATGGGATTCACTGTATATTCATGTGATAGGTTGAACTTTCTGATAAGTCACAGATGGGTGGTTAATTGCTTTTCATTATTCACATAATGATGGGTGGGGTACTCCTGTTCCCCTGTGTTGCCTTTGTGTAACTTTTAAATGGCCATAGGCCTCGCACGCCTTGCAGGAAAAGCCATCTGCAGCACATAAAGGGCAAAATATTCATTTTCTTTAAATTGCTGATTAAAATCGTTTAAATTGCTTATAATGATATTTTTTCTATGTTTCTGAGCACTTATTGAATTATTCTTTCATAATATTGCACTGAAAATGTAATAAATGTATTGTTAAGTATGGAGAAATGGGTTTCAAATTGGGGTACACCTGTACCCCTGTGTAGCATTAATGGGTCATTTTTGAACAGTAACATTGCAGGGATAAGATAACCACCTGGTTAGACCACTTATGCTACAGTTGGCACATAATGTTTGGAAAAGTCAGTAAATGTGTTACAAAAAGGATAAATTATGTGGGAAAAACATCAAATTGATGGTAAACATTTATTACATAATATCTGATCTAAGAAATAGAAAGAATCAGGAATAAAGTGGCACACTGTTTTAAAAACATAGGAATAGGATTTTGCCCCACACAAAAAGTTTGGAAAAATGTTCTTCAATTGTCAAATTTGGTGGATTGGAATGTTTGCTATCTATTGCTAATGACAATATCATTACTAAGATTAAAGTTGATGGTTATTTAAACTCTATTAAAGTTGGCAACATAGTACAGTACTGACTAAAGTGTTGTAAAATTGCTCCCACAAAAGAAGGGAGTGGCGAGTTGCGTTGGACACACCAGTTCTCGTCTGATCACTGAAGTTAAGCAATGCAAGCCCAGTTAGTACTGACATGGGTGGTCGCTCGGGAAAGCTGGGTACTGCTAATACCCAATAATCGTCGCATTAGTGTAGTGTCTGTGCAGTATATGCATTAGAACTATGCAGTGGACGGGTCTCTAATGACCTTGTAGTTGACGGGACCTTAAACACCAACAAAAAACAACAACAAACCCACAAAAGAAAGTTCATTTGCAAAGTGAGAGTGTGTAATTAAAGTGAGAGAAGAAGGATTAACACAAACAACAATTGCCCAGGCATTAAATACCCAAGTTTCTGCAGTTTGGAAACTTATTAAAAAACAAAAGGAGACTGGACAAACCAAGAAGTGGCTGTCCAAAAGTGTTGTCAGAAAGAATAAAATGAAGGGTCATTAGAAACTGCCTTAAGAACTCACAAATGACTGCAGCAATGGTCACATCAAGCATTGCATCATCATCTGGGAAGGAAGTGAGTACACAAACAATTAGAAATGTACTCCACAGTGCAGGAATTACAGGTCAACGTCCCAGGAAAAAACATTCATTAGTGAGGCCAACAGGATGAAACGTCTTGAGTTTGCCTATCAGTACTAGGACAAACCAAAAGACTTTTAGAAAAATGTGATCTTCACTGATGAAAGTAAGTTCAACATTTTTAAGCCAAGAAGTATTGTCACCATATGGAGGAAAAAAGGGAGTTCTTTGGATCCTCCAAATGTCCTGAACACTGTGAAGCATGGAGGTGGTGCAGTTATGGTTTGGTGCTCCATGGCACACTCTGGGGTAGGAAATCTCCATTTCATCAATGGTAAAATGACAACTAGGTCTTATATTGATGTGTTGATCAGCAATTTGAAAGGAAGTGCATTTAAATTGGGGCTTCAGGACACATTTATTTTCCAGTGAGACAACGATCCTAAGCATTTTTGTTTGTTGGAGTTTAAGGTCCTGTCAACTACAAGGTCATTAGAGACCCGTCCACTTGCATAGTTCTAATGCATATACTGCACAGACACTACACTAATGTGACGATTATTGGGTATTAGCAGTACCCAGCTTTCCCGAGCAACCACCCATGTCAGTACTAACTGGGCTTGCATTGCTTAACTTCAGTGATCAGATGAGAACTGGTGTGTCCAACGCAACTTGCCGCTCCATCCTAAGCATTCTGCCATACTAACTCAGGAGTAGCCCCTCTACAATGTTCACCATTAGCTCAAAACACCACCCCAATCACCAGACCTTAACTGCATTGAAAACCTGTGGCGTCTTTTGGACCAAAACATCAGGAAGCAGAGCATTACTGGCAAAGACAGTCTTGTTGCTGTACTGAAGGATGAATGGGAGAAATCACTGCAGAAACCACTAACTGTTTAGTGGAATCGATGCCCCGAAGCTTGCAGGCTGTCATTGCAGCAAATGGCATGCACACAAAATATTAATTTTCATTTTAAGTTAAAAAATGTTCAAAACCGCTAATTTTTCCAAACTTTTTGTGAGGGGCACATTTAATGTTTTTACATTCTTAAATCATTGTTACATTTCATTCTGATTTCTTTTTACTTTACATATATGACAATATGTAATAATGTTTACACATAAATTTGATGTTTTTCCCACATAATTTATCCTTTGTGTAACACATTTAATGATTTTTCCAAACTTTGTGTCAACTGTATATGGATCAGTGTTGGGCAGTGAGGAAAAGCCTCAAAATAGAATTCAGGTAGCCGAGATGCGATTGCTGTGATACATAAGTGGGGGTATCAAGAGCTGATATAATTAGAAATGAGTATATTGGAGTTTGCCTGGGGAGGGTAGGAATAGGTGGTATGGACATGTAATGAGAATAGGGGAGGAGTAACTCATTAGGTCCCTTTCAGGAATGCAGGTGGTTGGAAGAACCCGGGCCAGGGGGAGACCGAAGCAGACATGGGAGCAGATTGTCCATAAAGATAAGGTAGTGTGTAGGGTGGACGGGACCTGGAGGAGATAGATGGGAGTGGAGGGCTAGGACCCACTCACACTACACTGCCACAGGTGGGATAAGGGTATGATGATGACAATGATCTAGAATATGAGTTCTTAATGGAAAACCCTTTGTAAAAGTATATTGTGCAGTCAATGTGATTTCCACATATTGGAATGCTGGCCTGTGGCTGAATGGAGCTGGATACCCCTGATACAATTCCACATTTTTGTGAGGGAAATGTTTAAATTTCATTTTTGAGGGCCAATTGAACGCCTGTAGGTACTTGTTCAGAATTTCTTGTAAGTAGTGCTGTTAATCAAGTACTACGTCTGTTTTTCGTCAGTTTCCTATCTGGTACAAAAAGCCAAAATAACTCCTAACCCTTTTCCCACCTATGGCAGGGTCGGGTACCCATTTGTCCCTCTGAATGGACACAGGGTTATATATTAGTCATGGCTTTTTCTGCAGCCGATTGCCAGCCAAACCTCAACCCCTATGCTTATTTATCATCGGTCTAGTGTTCGTTGGGGAATGCTACCGACGCCAGGGGGCGAGCTCCTACACCTCGAAAGTTTTTGCCTCATCTACCCGTTGCATAGTAGAGAGGGTTCTTTTACATGTAAGTGCCATCGTACACCCACACGGGACCTCAGTTTTACTACTCATCCGAAAGAAGGCACACTCACAGCTTCTCTTGCCCGAACCAACCCACCATGGTCCAGTATCGAACCGCACAGCTGAGCGTGCTAACCACTATGCTGTGGCAGGTTACCGTTTCTTATCAGGTACAGTGAAGGAAAATCATATTCAAACACCATGTTTTAACTTATTTTGTTATATAATTAAAAGATATAAATAAAAGCTTGCACAGAAAAATTGGATATATATCCTTTATATATATATATATATATATATATATATATATATTTTAATCATTTTTCAATTGGAAAAAGTATTCATACACTGATAGGTACTGTTAGTACTGTTAGGTTTAAAATCAGTTTTGAAGCAAAAATTACTAATTTAATACTTTGAATGCAGTTCGTTATTGTTAATTGTAGTTTGAAGTCACCTGGGCATTGAGCATTGTTGTTTCTGGGGTGATTTTTGACCATGTGTGATGTAAACTAGTAATCAAGTCATGCCTTGAACACCTTTGGTATTCTAATTCTTAACTCAGCCTGGTGCCATAAATTTTTATTGGGTTAATATCTGGTGACTGTGGCGGAGATACCTATAATTTTCTTGCATTGCCCACGAGAAATTCTTAAGTTATTTGAGCCATACTGTATGTTTGGGATCATTGTGTTTTTGAATTACTAAGTGTTTTCAATGCCTAATGTTTTTACACCCATATATGCCTTAGCATTCATAACAGCTCTGGGAGAGAGTAATGGAATGTCGCCTCTGGGGTAGAAATAGTGTCTGTGGAAATCAGTTTGGGTTTATGCCAGGTAGGTCCACAATGGAGCCAATCTTCATTCTGAGGCAGATGGTAGAAAAGTATAGGGCAGCAAAGAAGGACCTCCATGCCATTTTTATTGACCTGGAGAACGCCTTTGATAGTGTTCAATGACAGGTAGTTTGGGAAGTATTATGGAAAAGGGGGTAGATGAAGGGTTTATTAGAATAATCAGGGATATGTATGATGGCTCCATAGCCAGGGTAAGGACACCTTGGGGAAACACTGGGGGATTTCCAGTGAAAGTTGGGTGCACCAAGGTTAAGCACTTAGCCCTTTTCATCCTGGTTTTTGACGAACTGCTGACAGGTGTAGGAAAATGGGCCCCCCAGTGCCTGGCATTTGCCGATGATTTAGGGAAAATTGGTGACTGCAAAGAGCAGATAGAGAAGGGACTAAACGATATAAGAGGAGCAATGGAAAAGGGAGGGTTAAAGATTAACATGAAGAAGACAGAGTATTTAGCTTTCAATTGGGATGGCAAGGAAAACAACAGGGACATACGCTTGAGGGGTGAACTGGTGAAAATGGTGCAGGAGGCAAAGTACTTAGGATCAACGTTTCACAGCAATGGGGAGATTGACTCGGATGTGACCCATAGAATCAAAGGGGGGTGGTTGAAATATAAACAGGCAAGTGGAGTCCTGTGCGATAGGAGGGTCCCAATCCAGCTGACAGGGAAGTTTTACAGGACAGTGGTTAGGCCAGCTATGCTGTATGGATCAGAGTGTTGGGCAGTGAAGAAAAGCCATGTAAATAGAATGCAAGTAGCCGAGATGCGAATGCTGTGGTACACGTGTGGCGTCTCAAGGGCAGATAGAATTAGGAATGCGTATATTCGAGGTAGCTTGGGGGTGGTGGACATCGCCGAAAAGATGAGGGAGAATAGGCTCTTGTGGTATGGACACGTTATGAGAAGAGGGGAAGAGGAGCTCGTTAGGTGCATTCCCGGAATGCAGGTGGTCAGCAGCATCCTGGGTAGGGGGAGACCAAAGCTGACATGGGAGCAAGTTGTCCAAGGGGACATGGCGGTGTGCGGGGTGGACTGACCCGACCCGACCCCGCCACAGGCGGGATAGGGGTATGATGATGATGTATGCCTTAGCATTCATAACACAGGTCTGGAAAAAGTACTTTTTAAAAATTGTTTTGCATTTGATAACTGATTTTTGTATTATTAGGTGTGCTTTTTTTTCTATCATGTAAGGGTTGCTCTCAAAAAATTTTCATAGTTTGGAAGAAATAAGGGAAATTACAGCATTTTGATGTTTCGATTTTTATTTTATCACTCCACAAATGCATACTTTACATTTATATTATAGGTCTAGTAATGATTGAATACATAATGATTTAATTTTCCTCTTGGGAGTGCTTGAGATCATCTCTTTTTAACCCTTTATGTAAATACCCAGAACGTTCCACATGGTTCCACAACCAGGGTACCGATATTGAATGAAATGGAATTGTGCCAAACACATGGTTTCCCATGCAGGTATTTCTGAAGCTATCATATTTCTTGATGCATGACGGCCCATAGATGATCCTTACCTATTGTTCTACTATAATCTTTCAACCATAGGCAGCCAATCTTTTGTGCATCTAACCTTTCTATTTGATATCAACTCAAAAATCCATTGTGTCGAACATTCCAAGACACCTGTTTCATGAATTTACTGTCCCACACAACAGTAATCTTATGCTTGCTTCATCATCATATCCTTATCCTGCCCGTGGCAGTGGTGGGTCAACAGGTTCCAGACAGTGGCAGATCCAGGAGAGGGAGCAATGCAGCGATTTCTCCACCCTCTGTGCCCCAGTGCGGTGCATATTTCAACTGATGCACGATTCATTTTTGAACCTGATGAGGCATTTTCACACTGCTATCCCTGTTTCTATACTGCCAGGTCAACAGTTGCAGTGCAAACCGCTGAAGAGAGGACACTGCCTGAGGGGCGGTAGAGCACCTATTGTAATTGCTAGCTAGATTTATAACAAGGGATTCTGAATATTTAAAAATATTTGGAGTGCACTTATTTGAAGAGCTTCCCTCTGATCCACCCCTGGATCCGTCATTGGGTCTTGCTTACCACTGCTGCCTACCTCCAAACTAATCCCAAGTTCGTTTCAGTTCTCCCCCATGCTTCCTCTTTCTTCTTCACATTCCATGACCATACCGCACACATCCATTCATCATCATACCCTTTCCCTGCCTGTGGCTGGGTCATGTCTGAGATTTGATCCCTCCACTCCCAACTATATCCCACCAGGTCCCCTTCCACCCCACACACTACCATTTCCTTATGTACAACTTCCACCAACCAGTGCAATAGTGTTTTGTCTGATCTGCCCAAAACCGGCTACCTAGACAGTGACAAATGTCCCCTTCCATGGGCGGATCCAGAAGGGGAGCAATGCAGGGATTGCTACTCCTCAGCGCCTCAATGGGGCACACCTGATGAGGCATTTTACATTGCTATCCACATTTCCACACTGCAAGTCCAACAGTTGCAATCAAATCTGTAGTTAGCTAAACCACTGATGATAGAACCTTGTGTAAGGGGCAGGAGATGACCTATTGTAATTGTTAGCTACATTTATAGGAGATTCTGCATATTTAAAAATACTATATTTGGGGTGCACTTTTTTTTGAAGTGCTCCTCCTTGATCTGCTGCTGGATCTGCCACTACCCCATTCCTAATGAATGGCCATCAACCCTATCATCCTTCAGCCACCTATTTCAAGGGCCAAAATAATCTGTCCAAGGAACATTTAGACAATAGTCCACCTTAAATAATAGCATACTATTTCTTTGATTGTATTTATATAGACCAAATCGTAATCTAACATTAATAGGTTCATGCAAATAATATTTGCTAGGTGATATACTAAACTTCTGAAAATTGAATTTTTGATTGAACTGTACGTGATAGAATATTTTAATTATTTTTCCAGTAATCAGAATCCATAAAACTGTAAAAAACAATAATTGTTTTGAAGACAATTCTTTCATCGCAGACCTGTGTAATTCATTCAATGATTACAAGTTCACTAAACTCCAGCAGCACTCAGACTTCCTCAAACCAGGACACTACCTCCTCCATGCTTAACAGTTTGAACAACATTTTTAAGAGCAAGTTCTCTACACTTTTCTCCAAATGCATTTTCTCCCATCTTACCCAGAAGTATTAAACTTATTTTGGCCTAAGAAAAGGATTTGTTCCCAAAATTCTAGTGGTGCATTAAAATAACATTTAGCAAAGTCTAATCTTTTTTGTCGATTAGGTTCACTAATGAAAGGTTTTTAACTTTACAGTATAGCTTTATAATCAGCTTCATGCAGTTTATTTCAGATTGTTTTTGGTGTAACAGTGGCCCCAAAAGTTGTCGCAAGGCCGCCTAAATCGGGACGTCTGGTCACCCTAATTTATTACTTTTAATTATATAAAAGAAATCGGCTGAGTTCAGCTGTAAATAAAAAATTATTCAAAAAATCATAGTATATGAAACTTTTTTCCTTCATTGTATAATGCTGCTAATATTTGGACGCTCCAAGCATGCGTATTTGCTGCACCATATAGATGATCTTCTAATGATATTTATGTTTCTTATGTTTCTTGATATTCTTTTTTTCTAGACCATGTCATCCAGCCAATTCGAAACCTATTTTTTGGTTTTATGAAGAGATTTGGAAACTGGGATCAAGTTTGACGTCGGTATTTAGTGTCTATTACTGGTTCTGGAGAATCGTCACTGGCAAAGAAGCTGTATTCAGTTTTAGTGATCCTTTGCCTTTTATTGCGTTAAATCATTTGCATCTGCCATTTTTAGTCTTCGTTAATCTTTTGCAGAGAAAGTATTGGTCTTTTATAGATTTTTGTGCTGGTAAACTACAAAACTAATTTTCTTTCGGAGATTGGAATTTTGGGGCATGACGACAACAATGACGAAAGGAGGTATTTTTTGTAGATTAATACCTACTTTAGGTATTTCTTAGGCATTACAGCGATAAACACTAAACAGTATTGTGTTTCA
This sequence comes from Trigoniulus corallinus, assembly GCA_013389805.1. Taxonomy (NCBI): domain Eukaryota; kingdom Metazoa; phylum Arthropoda; class Diplopoda; order Spirobolida; family Trigoniulidae; genus Trigoniulus; species Trigoniulus corallinus. Next base: position 6,647,740 of record JAAFCE010008833.1, read on the forward strand.
GTCTTGAAAGTTATCTTGCCAACCAAAGATGCTTTTGGTGTTCCTATCAGTATTTTCAATGATTACTTCTATTTGTCGAAGCCAAACTTCGTTGATAAAACCCGCGAAGTATGCTTGTTGTTGATTATGACGTTTTGAGAAGACATATACTTCTCGAAATGAAAGTTCTGGTAAAAATTCAACTTTCTATATAAGAATTGGGTTCTGTCAAGGAATTGGTGTTGTGGTGCACCAAACTATTCAAAACCTCGTTAGTGCAAGCTGGACCCTCACATCTTTTTGTTAAGCTGGTCATGAGCATTGCATTACTAGTCTAATATTCACTCAATAGCGGTTGTTAACCTGTGGTCCTCTCCCAAGAGTCTGCAATCACAGTTGCATTGAAATGTTCCTATTCCTTTCTTTATTCAAAGACTGATTTAGGGATCCAGAGGTTAGAGAGATTGTTTTTTTTTCCTGGTGTCGGTACTAGAGATTCAGAAAGAGTTCCCAGCCGTTCTCTATCTGAACTATCTGAATGACGTATCCTCCTTGTCTAATGCTTTAGGTAAGTCCTGACAAGTTTCTTCACTGCTACCTCTCCTATGTCTTTTGACTGGGACTTTCCCATATTTTCACCTAACTTCAGAAAATCAAGACTAAAGGGTTTGTGAGCGTTAACCTTTCGCCACAAACCTGCATCCTTTGTGTGGAAATTCCTTTAAATTCCGTTCTATCCTGTCAATATCGTCCCAGCTTTAATATGGAAATGCCGGTTGAGTGATTTTTTTTCCCTAATTGTTTAACTGTTTTATAATAATTGTTCTTCATTTTGGGTGGTGTATGTACTGTATTGCAGTTTGCATATGCTTTGTGTTTTGCATATATACTTGATTACTTTTCTAAAGACCAGTTTCTAACATCTTCTGGGGATTAAGCACAAGTAGATATTAATATAGTAAACGTTTTATGTCTGCTATATGAGGCTTCATGTTTGACAAATCTTTTCATAAAAATAAATTCAGACCATTGGGGAAATCGACTCAAACGTTACCTATAAAATCAATGCAGGATGGCTAAAGTGGAGACTGGCAAGTGGAGTGCTGTGTGATCGCTGGGTCCCAATTCACCCTTGTGGTACTACCCGGGTACACATGTACCCATTTTCGACTTTGTAGTGATGCCAAAGAAATTATTTTGAGAAGAATCATTTTGTCCAACCAGATCCTCATTATTTGGGAAGTTTCAGAGTGAATTTGTGTATTTATGTTTGTTTTTAACTAGAGAATATTAATTGATATGACATTTAACTGATATACCCCTCTTGTTACTACCCGGGTACACGTGTACCGATAGGAATATTACACGTGGTACAAATTCATTAAATCGATGAAACAAGATAATGCTATATTTTAATTGTAGCAGTTTATTGTATCCTTAAAAATATGTCAAAGGATGTCATGTTACTTAAGATTGTGGACAATTTTTACAAACTGAGAATGTCAAAGAATATTCATTGCAAAAATAGGTTTCTGACAATTTACATCTGATTTTCAAGTCTTTATTTCTCTATTTATTAGTTGCTGCATGATGAAGCAACAACGATTTTATGTCCATGTATATCACGTTGACAGGGCTGGATCCAGAGGCAGATCAGAGGGGCTTTAGTATAAATCCATCTAGCAATTATAATAGGTCTTCTACTGTCCCTTTGACAATGTCCCAGGGGCAGACCCAGAGGGGGAGCAATGTAGCAATTGCTCCACCTCAGTGCCTCAATGGGGCACAACTGATGGCGCATTTTTTCATTGTTATCGCCATTTCTATACTGTCAGCCCAACAGTTGCAGTCCAATCTGTAGTTAGCTAAACCACTGAAGATAGGACATTATCTAAGGGGCAGGAGAGGACCTATTGGAATTGCTAGCTAGATTTATAATAAAAGGATTCTGAATATTTAAAAATATTTGGGGCGCACCTTTTTTGATATGCTCCCTCACCCCTGATCCGCCACTGCTGAATGTGCTATCTTCAGTGGTTTAGCCAACTGGAGATTGAACTGGCAGTATACTGTAGATGTGGGAATAGCAAACGCTATAATACCTCATCAGTTGCAAAGTTGAATCGGTTGAAATATGCGCCCCATTGAGGCACTGAGGGGAGGGGGGAGCAATTGCTGCATTGATCCCCTATGGATCCACTCCTGCATGTTGAGCAGTAGTAATAGTAGTTGTTGGTGCAGTCATTGCAGAAATGGATGCAGTTTGTACGCAAGAGGTTGACTGCATTAGCATGCTGTCAATTGGCAATTTTGCCAAATTACCAATGCGGCCCTTACAAATGAAAAGGTACCCCTGAAGGTACCTGTAGGTCATCCTGATATCGCCACTGATGCATCTTCAGGGTCTTATTTAAAGATTAAGTTATATATGAGATGTATGATTGGGTTGGTTTCCACCCAACATTGTGGTAGGCGTACCAGAAAATCGCGTTTGTGACAGAGGGTTAACATAACTGTTTCCTCTCACTTTTAAAGGAAATAAATACTGTGAGTGCAGTTTAGCAAAATTTCTAGGTGGAGGAGCTTGTCTGCCCTAGTGTTGGTAGAGACAGTTTCCAACGAACAAAACATGCCGTCAAATAAGTTGTAGCATAAGGCTTGGAGCCAGTTGCTAAACCCTAGAGAGATAATGCTCCCTTTGGTGTTACATTATAAATTCCAATATTTTATTGAAATGCAGTGCTATAACTTTAAAACTCGATTGCATATTTGTTAATCAATATGTTGCAATGCGCAATACACAACTTATATTAAATTTTTACATTCAATAAAAATTTGCCCATGATGATTACCACAAATTGCTGTGGAGCACCAGTGGTGTGAATATTGCATCATCCATTTAATTTTTGAAGGGCAGAAGGAACAAATTCGACGATTTCATGTAACAGATTTGTGTTTGCAACCTCGATAGCTTGACTTTTGGTTAAGGGGGCCTTCGGTCTCCCCCTTCCCAGGATGCTTCCGACCACCTGCATTCCTGAAATTTACGTAACGTGGGAGCAAGCTGTCCATAGTGATATAGTAGTGTGTGGGGTGGACAGGGATCTGGTAGGAGATAGGCGGGAGTAGAGGACTAGAACCCGCAGACCCGAACCTGCCATAGGCGGGATAAGGGTATGGCTACCAATTGCTAGGCTGCCCCTAGTCATGCTGCGCCAGGCCGCACAGTTGTCATGCAGAGCTGCGCTACTACAAGAAGCTTTACAAACGTGGAATTTATAAGGAAATTATAGCTTAGATCGTTATTAATCAGAAAAAAATGAAGGTACTGAAAATTTCAGGGACATTGTATGCTTAGATACCAATGATCTATAAATTTTGTTAGATGATGGTAGTCCGTCAGACTACCTTTCACCATTTTAGGGTTAAAATACCATCCAACTGTTTTCCTGTAGTTTCCCCGATTCAAAAGGACCAATGTATACTAGTACCTATGATAGGTGGGAGAAGGGTTTGGATTGATGTGTACCTGTTAAGGGAGAGCGTTTGGATCCCGTCAAAGGGCGGGTGGGGCCACACATCCAAACCTGACTAGTGAGTTACAGGCGTTATTATAGGCAAGTTTTCTCATGCCCTCATTACGTTTAATGCATTTCTAAACATGTTATGGTATCATGTATATACAGTAAAAGCAGACATCATTCATTGTACCTATAGCTGGATAGCGTTCACTTCTCACATGCAGTGATTGACTGACCCTAATAGCAGCTCTCAGTAAAACAGTTATAATCAGTAAGTTATGCAAGGGATCCCTAACTCTTCTGGTTGGCAGTAGCTTCCCCAAACTTTACAGAAAAGAAGGTCAAAACCACCTTTAAAAACAAACTCTTCTTATTTACCGGTAGTCATCTGACTTTTATTCTTATAGGTGAAATACCATATAATTAATAACCAAACGCCCTCTTCACTTTCGAACAATAACACAGGAACTGACCTTCCTTTTTCTTTAATTCTTAATTCTCTTCTCGCAAGTCATAAACCATTCCTATATTGTGCAATCATCACTGCAATGTTTCATGAAATCAAAAACATAAAACAAAATCTGAGGAGAGGACCGCTTTTGGTGCTTGTTGTGGCTCGCCAACAGGGTGCCTTGTAAAAGCCAACGTTTAGAAAAGTTTTGAATTTTATAATATGGCTATAAAACTGTTGTCCTGATACTGCAGTGTGCCCCTATTGAATTTGAGCTAAGTTTTGTAGGGGCGGTTGGACAACTTGGTGTAGGGACATCAAAGTCATAAATCCACATTTGGATATACTGTACTAATTTTAGTGTAGTTGAATGAGTATGATGAAGGCCCAGTTTTAACTCACTAGGAAGATCAAGAAACGTTATCAATACAGTAGTTAGAAATATTTATATAATTTACTCATCACTGCTATGTATGTTTGACTGTATAAATACCACAAAAATATTCTTGAAATGGATTGCCATTTTATATCGGAAGGTTGCTTTTTTGTCATTATATTTACTTCTGTGAAGTAACGACCTTTGGACGTTAGATTTTCCGTGCAAGTATGATAACCTATAAGAGACATTTTATGGCAGACTATGGTTTTAATAACATGTGACTATCTTTATATTGTATTTAATATTGTGACCATCATGCCTGAGATGACTTAATTTTGTAAAGTAATTGGTGTAAACCAGGCTTGATGAATTTTCCCTGTCAAATGCACATGTTCAGAAGTCAATGATTTAGCTTGGAGGCGATTAGCCTCAGATGTCACATGTGGCACAATTTTATTTTTTGACGGTTGTATTATTTATGTTAAACAATAAAATGCATGGCACAACAAATGCTTTATTCTTTTATGTTCTTTACTGCTTCAGTTCATAGAAAGGAGGGATGAGTTGATTAATTGCATTATGGGGTTGGTTATTGGTAGCAATTGGGGCAGAGGAAACCCAAAGCATGCAGCATGGTGGCTTGTGGAGAATTCGTTTTCCAGACAATTCGTCTTTTTCTATAAAGTGCTGTGCCATTATAGATTAGAAGCACCTGAAATACTAAACAAATTCGTCTTGTACGTCAGACACCGTAATTATTCTAATAAACGGCGCCCTGTAATAAATGACACGCCGTTTATTTCAACACTGTCTGGAAATGATCATGCCAGTGAAACTGGAATTTTTTTAATGATTAACCCTTTAATGCTACATAGGGGTACTGGTATCATCATCATCACACTCTTATCCAGCCTGTGGCTGGGTTGGGTCCGTCGGTCCATTGAACATGCTATGACTGGGAACACCCCAGCCAGGCGTCTGGAACCCGCAGGAATATTGGCTGGTTGTCTGCGGGGGAGGCCGGCCTACCTCAACACCTACCTCCAACACCTCATTCTACAACAAAATATAATTTTTGGCAGGTAAATTAATGCTTTGTCAGTTTTAATATTGCATGGTGTCTCACCTATTGCACAATAAGCCACATAAGTCACATATGTGGTCACATAAGTCACAGATGGGTGGTTAATGGCTTTTCATTATTCGAATAAGGATGGATGGGGTACTCCTGTACCTCTGTGTAGCAACTGTGTAAAGTTTAAATGGCCATACAAAGTGCAGGAAATGCCATATGCAGTGCATAAAGAGCAAAACATTCATTTGCTTTTACCACTACATTAAAATTGTTCAAATTGTTTATAATGATATTTTTCTGTTTCTGAGCATTGCAAGCAATCACACTATCCACTATAGGGTGTAAACATCAGTGCAATAATTTGCTGGCAAACACTACTTTCCCACATTTTCGCTACTCATGTAAGTGCTTGCACAAGTTACCATCGGTAGTACTTCTGCAAGTTGTTTGCTCGTGTAAACTAAGCTTTAGTGCAGATATTGTTGAAAGGAAAGTTTCAAAGAGAAAGTATTCTTTAGCACTTAAATTTTTGGGAATTTCTGCAGCTGAGAATGATGGTAACTGTCCTGTGGCTAAACCTCTACAGTTATCTAAATCTAGGGTAAGGATTTAAATTTTAAATGAACCATTGATTATTTTTCTCAATTTCATTTTGCCAATAAATTCAGATTAGAGAGTGGTGTCAGCAAAAATCAAAATTAATGAAATCAACTTGTCGGGCTAAAAAGTTTCCATTTATAAATTGAAAAAAGTAATAAACGGCGCCCTGTAATTAATAAACGGCGCCCTCTAATTAATAAACGGCGCCCTCTAATTAATAAACGGCGCCTTCCAATAAACTGCACAACAAAAAGGTCTTTAAAAAAAGAATGGCGCACCCTGTTTTCATAAGTCATATGGAGGATGAGGGACTTTTGAGCATAGTGCAGTGCTCTGGTATGAAGTATTTCAAGTTGCCTCCTTTTTGGGTGCATGATTCTGAGGCCTGGTTCACGGCCATAGAAAATAGATTCTACGTTTATCAGATTAGAAGTGATGCCAGGAAGTTTGACCTGGCAGTGGAAGCTCTGCCACCTGAAATAATCACTAACGTCAGAGATCTGATTCTAAACCCCCCCCCCAACCGCAGACTCCTATGAGACTGAAAGCTGTTGTTAAACAGCGAAGCTCATCAATGCAGCAACAAATGTTACAACAGTTGTTAAATAATTTTCAGCTTGGGGACAGAAAGCCCACCCAGCTGTTGCGACATATGCAGCAGCTGGCAGGGAGGGCAGTGTCAACACCAGACAATATGCCCTTATTAAAGAATTGTTTGTGTCAAGGATTCCTAAACAGATTAGGGTCATATTGGCCACTGCAGGTTTTGGAACATCTTTAGATCGATTGGCTGATATGGCTGATAAAATCCTCGAAGTATTAGACCCATCAGTACAACAGCTCAACTTCGTGACTGCACCTACCCAGACAGTTACAGTTCCTCAACAACAACAAAAGGACAACACGTTTTTGAGCATTTCAGATATCATTTATTGGACATAAAAACAGATGGAACTCCTAAACCAAAAAATACATGCACTAGCGATTAACAAACATCGATTTGTACTTTCTTGATCTAGGTCACATCTAGACCTCGAGTGTTACAGAACCCTGATTCCAACGTGCGAATGTGTTGGTATCAAAACTTTCTGGAATTACGCCCATAAGTGTAATTCTTCCTGTGGCATGGAACAGGGAAATGCCAAGGCCAATCATCCTGAAAGGTGATTGGTGAGAGTGGCAATTCAAATAGTCACCTCTTTTTTATTTTTGATAATAACAGTTACAGTAGTTTTTTAATCAACATGGGTGCAGAGTTTAGTGTTTTACCCAAAACAAGTTAGGTTGTACACTGCAAATCAAATGGTCATCAACACCTATGGCATATGCCATATTAGCCTAGATTTTGCTTTGAGGCGTTCATTTCTTTGGACGTTCATCATCGCCGACAGTGCAATGCCATTATTGGTGCTGAATTTTTGTCGCATTACAGTTTGGTTGTGGATGTTGGTCGACGTAAACTGCATGGCCACATCACAGATCTGGAAATATCTGGTATGCTGTTGAGTAGGCCAGACAAATACCAGAGATTGTCTAGTATAGGCCCAAATACGAGCAGGCAATACAGGGATATTCTTCACGAGTATGTGGGCATTACCAGGGTGCCCAATGGTCTGGAAAAACACGGTAAAATGAAGGAATTCTGAATGTTAAAAAAGATTCAGGGAAAACACGGAATTCAGCCGTGTTGTGCATTTTTTGTTCATTTTTTGAAAAATTAATTTTTATTTTTGAGAAATTATCGTTTGTTTGTTTGTTTGTTGGAGTTTAAGGTCCCGTCAACTACAAGGTCATTAGAGACCCGTCCACTGCATAGTTCTAATGCATATACTGCACAGACACTACACTAATGCAACGATTATTGGGTATTAGCAGTACCCAGCTTTCCAGAGCGACCACCCATGTCAGTACTAACTGGGCTTGCGTTGCTTAACTTCAGTGATCAGAAATTATCGTGCTTCATGGCATAATGTTGTTCAAGTCAAGAATAAATGATAAATATAAACCACACAAATAAAACTACTTAAAAATTTGACTTTTTAATACAAAAAATTAAATATCAAAAATTAAAACAGTTGAAATTTCGTGCTGCATTGATGCTGATCTTAGCACTCGGCTGCACTGTGCACCATAGCAATAAGTCATGCATTTATTTGGTGATTTTCAGTGAATAGTGAACACGTTTTTTCTTGTTTTGACTAGAGTATAGGGTATAGTATTTAATTGTGCTTTATCAATAGCAATCATTTGGCGATGTTGGTTTTTAACATTGAGTGGATTGACAAAGTGCTTAATCCAGAATGGTCGAAATGGCTAGTGCCTATGAAAAATAACCTGCATGACGCAAAGTGCCTACTTTGCACAAAAACATTTTCCTTGAGCAACATGGGAAAGCATGCTGTGATAAGTCATGAAATTTCTGCTATTCATCACAGAAATCTGCTTTCTTCTGTCCAAAATAGACCTCTGCTTTCTTATTTTGTCCAGAAATTGGTTCCCAAAACCACTGTTGAGAGCTCTTCAAAACGTGAACCAGTGAAGCAACCTGCAACGTCCTCTAAACAAGGAACGCTTGGTTTTATGTCTGACACAGCAGCGACTGAAGCTGAGTTGTTGTGGGTCATGCATTCCATCATGAAAAAGAGTTGTTTTCAATCAAATGAGGGAATCTGGAAGCTTTTTTGTAGAATGTTCCTAGACAGTAAAATCATGGAAGGAATGCAGTTATGCAGGACCAAGTCCACATATCTTGTAGCCCATGGTTTAGCATCATATTTTTTGGAGAAACTGCCTAAAAACTCAAAGAAACTGAACATGTTGTACCATGTTTTGATGAATGTTTGAATCGATATATGCAAAATGAACAGATGGATATTGTTCTGTGTTTTTGGGATAATGGAAAAAATGAAGTATCGAGCTACTATTTTGATTCAGCGTTTTTAGGTCGTACATGTGCAACGGAACTCTTGCAGGGTTTTTTAAAAGTTATCGACTCAACATTACAAAAAAATTACTTTTACAAATATCTATGGATGGCCCTAATGTGAACTTGGCTCTTGGCTGAGTTGAATCATGGCGAGGAAGAAGATCCCTTTTAGACGTTGGAACTTGTGGTCTTCATGTTGTTCATGGCACTTTCCAGGAAGGCCACAAACAGACTAAGTGGAGCTTGGAAGTGTTTTTGAAAGATTATCAGCTTTTTAAGAACCTGCTAGGCGGTCGGAGTTCATTCAAGTAACAAACTGTAATGCGTTTCCTCAGAAGTTTTGTATTTGTCAATGGTTGGAAAATGCATCCGTTGCATCGAGATTAGTTGACATGTTGCCCTATTTACGTAAATATGTTTTCAGTATCGAAACAAGTGTTAAAGCTTGTGCTATAGATGTGGTGAAAAGGGGGTTGGACGATTTGCTGTTAGAGGCAAAACTGAAGTTTCTATTATGGCTACTGGCTTCTATTATGGAACCATTTCTGACGATTTTCCAAACGTCGAAGCCAATGATTCCATTTCTATATGATGAGATTGTTTTTATTTTGTTTGATTTGATGGGACATGTCGTAAAACCCAAAAAAATGCCATCTCTGGACAAACCTTTTGATTTAACCAAAATTGAACTAGCAGATGATGAGAACTTGATGGTTGTTCGGAAGACGGACGTCGGCATATCTGTAAGCAATGCATTGAAATGCTCAAAAGCATAAGAGGTTCAAAAAATTCAGTTTTAAGTCGAATGTTGGTCTTTTATAATAGGAGCAGTTAATAAGCTTATTGAACGAAGTCCTTTGAAGTTCCGGCTGGCAAGGGCAGTTACCACTTTGTCACCCAAAAAGATAACCAAAAATTGAAACGATTGATGAAAAGTTAAGGGGAAATGAATTAATTTAGTGTTGTGTACGTTTTATTCCACAATCCATATTTTTTGTTTTATTATTGCAATATTTTCTGATCTTCTGCAGTATCGTTTGTGAGAAAACCACGTGTGTGCTGATGATGTGTATTGTCAAATATACCATGTACTGCTTCAAAAAATGGATGTTGCATTGTTATATCTATCCTGGAAGAAAATTTAGTTACACAGGGAAAATCACTTTTTGAAGTGTTGGGCACCCTGATTACAATTCCTCATATGACCTCCGCCAATGTTACTCACTCAGTGGTGCACAATATTATTACCACTGATGGGCCACCAGTCCACGCCAAACCATGTTGCTTGGAGCCCACAAAGCTTAAGGTTGCCAAGGAGGAATTTAACCCTTATGTCAACAACCATGTACCTGGGTGCCCACCTCACAATTTAAAGTAAAAATTTATAAGTTTATTATTAAAATTTTTTTTATATCCTCCTGGATCATCTCTATTTCACCTTTTTTTTCTTTCATTTTATGTAAAAAAAAAAAAAGGTGCCAAGCATCATAACATATTTAAATTGTGTTTTGAATTTACCTATGCAATTTCAAAAACCAGGGTACCTGGGTACCCAGTGGCTACTTTGAATATAAATCGTTAAAGATAGTTATCCAGAAATAATTTATGGCACTAAGATGATTCAATAATTACCATCCCTCCTGCTATGAAAAACTCACAAAACTGTCAACTAGATTTTATTCAATTCTCCATGCAAACATAACAAACAACTTTTGAATGATCAGTGCACATGAATTTCATACAAATGAAACAAAAAGTTGATTGTTTAAGATCTTTTGATCTCTTGCAATAACTGCAGTGACCTCTCTTCTGTCTTTTCTCTGGTACTGGCAATGGCACAGCCATTCTTCTTTCTTGATTGGCTTGGACTAAGCTTTTTCCCAGCTCCAAAACGAGAATTCTCTGGGAGCAGCGAGTTGCGTTGGACACACCAGTTCTTGTCTGATCACTGAAGTTAAGCAACTCAAGCCCAGTTAGTACTGACATGGGTGGTCGCTCAGGAAAGCTGGGTACTGCTAATACCCAATAATCGTCACATTAGTGTAGTGTCTGTGCAGTATATGCATTAGAACTATACAGTGAATGGGTCTCTAATGACCTTGTAGTTGACGGGACCTTAAACTCCAACAAACAACAACAACAACGAAAATTCTCTGTCAATGATTGCTGGAATCCTTCCATTCTGGCTTCAAATGCATCCAAATTATGAAGGCATTCAGTGCACTAACGTCAACCATGTTGTAGAAAATGGCCATTGGCCACCGTTGGGTCTTCCTTTTGGTAGTGTAATTTCTCACCAACTGATCCATGGTATTCACACCACCTTTCGTTGAGTTGTAATCAAGTATCATCAATGGCTTCTTGTCCTCTTCTTCTCTGACTTTGGGCTGAAAATGCATGGTGCTCAAAAGCAAGACCACCTTTCCTTTCTTGGGACAGTAGGAAACCAGAGTTTCCTGATCTTGAAATGCAAAGATGGAAGAAAATTGCTGTTGTCCCTTTGTAGCCACCAGATCCCTTGGTAATTCGCATCACTTATTCCTGATGGTTCCAAGGAGGGCCAGGTTCTTTGTCTTCAGCTTCCAGGCCAAGGAAAGACTTGTGAAAAAGTTGTCACCAGTGATGTTTCTTCCTGACTTCTCCAACCTGTGAATCAGATCCAAAACAACTCTTTCTCCTTGATTCTGCTCTCTAGCTTTGCCTTCGTTTCGACCTGTGTAGACCTGCATGTTGTACACATACATAGTCTTGCTGTAGCACAGAGTCCAGATTTTTATCCCATACCGCCCTGGCTTTGAAGGAATATACTGCCGAAAGGGACAATGGCCTCAAAAGATTACCAGCTGCTCATCAACCATGACATTTTTGGGAGGAATGTAGCAGTTCTGCAGTCCTGAAACCCAATTTTCAAAGAGGCTTCGAATTGGCTAAAGCTTGTCCTTTCATGCACTTCTTCGGCTAGATTCTGGATCTTCAAATCGCAAAATCAAAATGATTTGTTGAAACCTGCTCCTTGCCATCGACTTCGAAAAAATGGCATACCCATCTTCTTTGTTCCACAGCTCCTTGATGGCTTCACTGTGGGTTTTGAACACACCAGCCAAACTCAAAAGGCCAAGAAAGCAGCGCAGTTTGTTTTCATCCAATGACTTCCAACCCTCTCCATAAACCGAATGTCCTTCTTTGTTGGACCATCGGAAAGAGGATTCTATTGAGTCCACCTCCTGCAATGTATGCCGAGTTGGCCCTGACGCCCGGTTGATGACGTTCAGGGATGGTTGGCGTCCTTGAGCTCTAAAACACTGCAAATAAGGCCGAGTGAAGGCAGAAATGTTTTTGCTCATTTTGTATTATATTACTTGAACTTGCAAAATAAAGTTTTCGGTTTTTCACTTACATGCAGTAAACTAAACGGCAGACCCAGTAAACTTTATATTGTAAGTTTTAGGAATATAATACAAAAAAGCAAAAGAAAATTTTGCCTTCGCTTGACCATATTTGTGGGTTTTTGTGCTTTTGCGAATAATATTGTGATGATTCCTGAACCTTGAGTATCTTTATTTCCAGGTGGACTGTAGCTATTGGTCTAAACTTATATGAAAGATGTGATACCTACACAAGAAGATTTTCACTAAAAGAAGCCTTTTTCCCATTGGGGTCACCATTGACCCCAATGTTATGCAAAGCTAGTACCCCGAACAGGATTTTAATAACTGAACAGAATTCAACTGCGATTATTTTTTTATAAAGCAGGTCCAAAGAGGAAAAAAGTCAGAAAAATGACAACTCTACGTCAACCCGTTCGACTATGCATGAACGATCTAGTAAGCCTTTGCATCCTTATGTGCCTTCTCACTTTGGTGGTGACTCAGCCATCTGACTATTCGCATAAAAGCAACTCCTAACCCTTTTCCCTCCTTTGGCAGGGTTGGGTACCCAATTGTCCCTCTGAATGGACACAGGGTGATATATTGGTCATAGTTTTTTCTGCAGCTGGTTGCCAGCCAAGCTATACCCCTACGCTTATTTATCATCGGTGTAGTATTCGTTGGGGAATGCTACCGACGCCAGGGGGCAAGCTCCTCCACCTGGAAATTTTGCTTCATCTACCCGTTGCATAGTAGAGAGGGTTCTTTTACGTGCAAATGCCATTGTACACCCACACGGGACCTTGGTTTTACTTCTCATTCGAAAGAAGGCACACTCACAGCTTCCCACTCGCCTGAAAGAACCTGTCCCACCACGGTCCAGTATCCAACCTAGAACTACTGGCGTAGTTGCCGAGCGTGTTAACCGCTATGCCACCGTGACAGGTCATCTGACTATTCACATATAGTTCTGAATGTGAATGTATCCATTTGAGTTGGAATTACATAACATCTGGTTGAGAATTTTTGTCCAACTTCATGCAGCTAGTGTTGATTTTTTTGTTGCAAACCATTGCCATTGAAAAATTAATATGTTTAATCAATGGAAAACCATGTTTCTGTGATCAAAATAGGGACCATTGCCATTCCAGAGACATGTAGAGATGTGCATGAAACAAAGGGGCTTTGGAATTTAATAGTACAGGTGTGTATACATAATTACATGCTTGAAAAATGCATATTTGTTGAAAGTCTGATGGCCTACACCCTCTCCCTCACCTTCACCCACACTACTTGCTCAAGACACTGTTGAGAGATTCCTAGCCCTGTGGTTTCCTGATAAGGTAAAATTTTATGAAGGAGACATATCCATGCAACAATAAAATTGGCTATGCCATGTCCAACTTCTATGGCTTTGGTTAAATTTCTCTACTTGCTTGTCATTATACCAAATGTGCTCTCTACAAATTTCTAGATGTTTTCATTAGGCCCTGTGACCTTTATGGGCCAGGGACACACTAAGGAAGTTTTCAAATGATATGCCTCATCTGCTAGCATCACAAGAGGTAAGGCTGGTTCAGTGGCAAGTGCTACTAGTGAAAAAAAACAGCATGCGTGCAGCCAACAAAATGGCGACGTAAAGCACTGTCACCAAGACACAGCACATGTACTCGTTCAGTGGTAGGCAGCAGATAGGATGCATGCTGGTTGATTTTTGCAATGACTGCTAGGTGGTGTAATGACCAAACAATGGTGTAATGGCATAATGGACATCATCTGCTGTGCAACTAGCCAATCATATGCATGTGGGTGCGCTATGCTCTGAAAGCAGTTGACTGGTAGTCAACTACACTTTTACACCAATTCTTCAACTCCCTCACTACATAATTGTGCATCAATGTCATCTGTTTCTGTGTTGCTTCATCTGCTTCATGCTGTACCTGCCACTGTTCGCATGCCACTGAACCAGCCTGTCATAAATCTATAGTCGTGGCCACAAAAGTTGACACTTGGGTAGGAGGGAATGGACAAGTCCATTTAAAAATATAGAGAACAGTGTTAGTAAGGGGTAATGCAGTGAAGGCCACCTATTGTGACAGCAAGGGGACCTGTTACTTTACATAATAATAACACACTGATCACTGATAACATTAAAGCAAAAGTAGAAGAAACATATTATTGGGCTCAACTTATATTTTATTAACAACATTCCTAAGAAAAGCAAAATTGATTTAAAAGTCATGAATTTCATTTGATCGAATTTAACTGCTGAATATACAGCATTATGCATTAATCTGCATAATTCTAGTGTTTTACCTGCCAAAATTTATATTCTGGTTGTACAGTTGGCTCTCTTTTTATGCGGGTTCTTTTCATGTGATTTCCAAGTTATGCAGTTTGCATTTGGTAAAGAAATATTTGGCGAATTATGCATACTGTATGCTTGTTCAGGAAGTATAGTCAGTCTAAGACCCATGACACTAGTAAAATCCACCGACCATTGTATTAGCCAGTCACAGAAGTTTTAGTCTGTCAGAAGTTAGCATATGTAATAGGGGGTTCCACACTTGTACATGACACTTAGCAATCATACCATTATCATCATACCCTTACCCCAACTGTGGCAGGGTCGGGTCTGCAGTTCCACTGAACATGCTCTAAAATTAAAACTTATTTTGGAGGTGATTTGAACATTTTTAACATTTTAACTAGTTACGTCTGTGCAGCCAAGTTGCATTGGACACACCAGTTCCCGTTAGATCACTGAAGTTAAGCAGCACACACCCACGTCAATACCAACTTGGGTTGTTGGTA
Organism: Trigoniulus corallinus; assembly: GCA_013389805.1. Classification (NCBI taxonomy): domain Eukaryota; kingdom Metazoa; phylum Arthropoda; class Diplopoda; order Spirobolida; family Trigoniulidae; genus Trigoniulus; species Trigoniulus corallinus. The sequence goes on from JAAFCE010008833.1 coordinate 6,662,853, forward strand.
AAGAACGTTGGGTGCTGCAAATTAACCCTCTTCCTCGTCCTTTCACCTACCTCCTCATCCCCGCGGGCAGCCTCCTAAGGGGTTGACCTGTTATGGCTGCCTGGCTTACATCCCAACCCACAAACTAATCCAATCCAATCCCCTACAAATGTAAGAACTGCTGGTGGATGATGTCTTGAATGACGATGATATTATTAAACTAACTTTAGGTGCAGGCTGGTGTCAAAGTGTCCCCGGGCACATTGAGGTAATTTAACACATACCTCAAAGTATCCACTTTCACGTCAAAGGGTCTCGGCCGTTTTCCATTACATGGGGTAAGTTATTTTGATAGAAATTTCGCGTTGATACACGTTACACATGTGCTCTGCAGTGCATATGTGCTATGCAGAAAAGAGACAAATTCGGGCATCTGCATTCAGACCTAGACGGTGGGCACTTTGAGGTACTCAAAAATTGTCTCAAAGTGTCCCACCGGACGCTTACAAGCGGACCCCAGACACTTTGACGTGTGACACCGGCATCCCCCCACAGACAACCCAGTCAACATCCCTTCGTGTTCCAGACGCCTGACTGGAGTGTCCCTAATCAGATCATGTTCATGGAACCTGCAGACCCGACCCTGCCTCAAGGTGGATACGGGTATGACGACGATGATGATGATGATAATGGTCAAAACAAAAGTCTGCAGAGTGAGAAAAAAATATGTTTGTGAAAATGTATTGTCTATATCTGGTCTATATCAAAGAGATCTATTGCAAAGATAGTATTTCTGATGATGAAAGTGATTTACAAACAGTTTGCAGATGGTGTATACTGTTACCAGATAGACAATTGAATTGGAATACAATTTTATTTAAGGTTCATATAAATCTTTTTCAGCATCCCAAAGAAATTTATTAAGAAACTTATTTTCTTTAACATCAACAAACTTTTTTTATGCAGTGGTACATTCATTTTAATTCGTTATTTTGGAGTTATCCGAATTTTAAAAATTATGGAACGTATCCCTCATTTTTCCATAGACTTATAGTCTCATTTTATGCGATTTTCTGAGGAACGTATCCCCCACATAAAAGGAGACCTGACTGTATAATGCAGTGTTGGAACAGTTGGGTAGGCTGGTGTCATACCTCAAAGTGCCCTGGGAACGCCCATAAAGGACGTCATGCTTTATGGGGGAGAAGGTAATGCAATGTTGGAAAATAAGTGACAGGGGTGGGGGAGGTCATGACTAGAGGAGGTCACATTTATTTTATTATAGATTTGAACCTTCAGTGCAGCGTTTTGTAAAATATTGGGTTGAAAAATATTTCCTTTTGTCTCAGGTTGACATCTAAGAGAATGCCATACAAAAAATAAAACTGTTTATTGAACTCATATCACTATGAACTGCTTGAGAAAGGAGGGGGGGTGATTCAAAATGTGACGTCCTACTGTAGGTGGGGGATCAACCAATTGTGGGACAAAATGTGACATAGGGGAGAAAGAAGTAAAACTTTTGCAAAAATCCTGTGACGTCCTTTATGTATACCCCCAGGCATCAAAGTGTCTGGCCAGACACTTAATTTCCGGCACTTAATAATTGGCCATTTTCCATTTTACCTGATTAGGGTTTTTTGATATAAACTACACCTTGATTCACGTTGCATACAGTGGTGGTCAGCTATATAGCACACTACAATTTTGTAATCATTTCTAATAAAATCTATTAAACTAAATATAATAATTGCATAATGTCGGTTTTAAATGAACATTGGTTGTACAAAGATCATATTTAAAATGATAAGCAAACTATAACAGCAAACAGAAAAATGTAAGTGGACATTTAAGTGAAATTAACAAAAAACCAGTTGGACACGTAAATAGCACAGTGGTGGAAACATCTGAATTCGTGCTAGTAAGTTAATAAGTGATGAAAATTAAGTTATAATATATTAATAATAAGTATATTTTAGCTATTTATTTTTTTTAAATAATATGATTTTAGGTTAAGTCATGGGTAGAAGCAAACATTGTACCCCTGAGCTAAGAAAACTGATATGGAATGCAAAACAACAAAATTGTTCAATATCCAGCATAGCTAAAAGTGTAAGGTGTTCTAGG
>JAAFCE010008833.1:6702596-6814832 GCA_013389805.1 Trigoniulus corallinus
CCCTTATGTCCATACCCGGGTACCTGGATATCCATTTTGACTTTGAGTTGAAATAACTATTTTGAAATCAGATATTGTTCTATATTGCCGATTCCCCATACTTTCATTTGTTATGAGTTGATTCATCTCAGGTTTTGGTAATAATAACTTAACTATTTGGTTAAAATTGGCTTTGAAGTTGATTCAATACCCGGGTACCCAGGTACCCAATAGTCTATTTTGCAAAATTCATGTAGAAAAATACAGTTTTGTTCTTTAAAGACATTGAAATAAATTCAAATTATTAAAAATATAATGCTTTAATACTTAATTTTCATAAGTAAGAATAATTTATTAGCATTAAATGAACAACCACATAAATAGAATGCAGTTGTTGTTGTTGTTGGTTTTGGTTTTAGGGCCCATCAACTACAATGGTCATTAGGGTCCAGAAAGACAATCAACATGGTGGGGGTGTAAATGGCCTTCCCACCATGATGGCAATAAATAAGGGCAATAGCCAAATAAATATCAAAGAATAATTATAAGCAAAAGCCAAAAACAGAAATAAAAGTAAAATCCACAAAAAAACGAGAACAGACATAACAATAAAAGTGGCAAAAGCCAAAACAGACATAACAATAAAAGCGGCAAAAGCCAAAACAGTCATAACAATAAACACGCAAAAGCCAAAAAAGGACATAGAAATAAAAAGGCAAAAGCCAAAATAATTCAAGAATAAATTCAAAGATGTCAGCAGAGGCCAGCCTCTTTCACAAATACAAGCAAGCTCTCAACCCCCTGGGGGTTATCCCCAAGTGAGGCAGAGAGCTCCTGACTGACTCCTAGTCGCCATCTCAGTTCGCGGTATCTCTCACAGTGACTAAAGATATGCGCCACTGTGAGAGGCTCCCAACAGAAGTCACACCATGGCTGTTCCTCACCCCATAAAATGTAGGAGTGGGTGAGGAACGTGTGACCGATCCGAAGCCGAGCAAGCACAACCTCCTCCCTCCTCCCTCGTTCCCTTACAAAAAAAGTAAAATGTTTGCTTGCTTGTTGCTTGCACCCAGAGCATGCAAGACTGATTCTGTTTACTATTGCAAGACGTCCCCCTCCACCCCTCATGCCTCCATGTCCCTTTGCACAACCTGCTCCCATGGCCACTTTGGTCTTCCTCTACCCCTGGTGCCCCCAATCACCCACAGTCCTGTAATGGACCTAATAAGTACCTCCACTTCCCTCCTCATCATATGCCCATACCACCTCAATCAATTGTCTCTCATCATTTCTGTGATGTCTCCCACTCCTAAGCTACCTCTAACGTAATCGTTTTGGATTCTGTCAGCTCGTGACACCCCACTCATGTAGCACAGCATTTGCAAGGGTGCTACCAACCAATTGCTTTCCTGAAATGGACCTAACGTGCTCCTCCTCTCTTTGCATTACATGCCCATACAACCTCAATCCACTCTACCTCATTTTTTCAGTGAAGTCCCCCACCCCAAGGCTACCTTATACTCATTCCTAATTCTATCACTTCGTGACACCCCACTCATGTACTTGCATTCGCATCTCGGCTACTTGCATTCTATTGACATGGTTTCTCCCTCACTGCCCAACATTTTGATCCGTATAACATAGCTGGCTTAACCACTACCCTTTACAACTTCTCCATCACACAGGACTCTGCTTGTGAAATAGGGCAAACTGTACATGCACATTTTCTGTATATACAGCATGTGCAGTGTGTTTCTGATGGTTAGAATGACTTTGGACCCCATGTTCATGCCCGTATTCGCCAATGTGGACACTCCATTGGTGTAAATCAGTGGTTCTCAAAGCGTGTTCCATGAAACCACTTCGAGTGTTCTGCAAAATAATCAATGCACAAATAAAGCAATGGAGAGATACTCTGATGTGACCCACAGTTTCAATGGGGGAGGGGGTCACTGAAGTGGAGACATGCAATCAGAGTCCTATGGGATAGAATCCCAATCTAGTTGAAAGGGAAATTCTACATGACGGTGGTTAGGACCAGCTATGCTATATGGATCAGAGTGCTGGACAATGAGGACGAGCTACGTAATTAGAATGCGACTAGCCAGCGGCGGCCTTACCCATTGCGAGGCTCTGGGCGGCAGGTCTTTGCGAGGCCCTTTATAGTTAAAAAAAAATCTATATTTTTTTTTAAATTCGCTTGGCACGAGGCCCTGGGTGATTGCCCTGTTCGCCACCCCCTAAGGCCGCCGCTATGAATAGCCGAGATGCGAATGCTGTGGCACATGTGTGGCGTGTCGATAGCTGACAGAATTAGGAATGGGCATATTAGAGGTAACCTGGGGTGGTTCACATGGTTTACGGAAGTTTCGCCCCCGACGTTTCGCCCCCGACATTTCGCCCCTGGGTTTTTTTCGCCCCCACACATTTCGCCCCTCGGACGTTTCGCCCCCGAACATTTCGCCCCTCGGATGTTTCGCCCCTGGGAAGGTAAATGGCCGGTAAACGACGTAAACGCAAACTTAAAACGTAAAATTTACGTCGTCATAGTCTTTTATGTGATGTTCGTCTGCTAAATTGTACTTAAAAAAATAGCGGCAGCGTCGATGCTTAAAACTACAGTGGAACCTCGATTTGCGAGAACAATTCGTTCCAGAATGTGCTTGTAATCCAAAGCACTTGCATTTCAAAGCGAATTTCCCCATAAGAAATAATGGAATCTTAGGTGATTCGTTCTACAACCCAAAAATTTTCATATAAAAATCATTAACACAAAATACAGTATAAATTAAAAATACATAAAACAAATTAACTGCACTTTGCCTTCAGAAAGAATCGTGTCGATGTGAGGGAGACGAGAGAGAAGAGAGGGGGTGCTAACGAACAGCCACTACATTTGGACACAAAACAAAAAAAAATGATTCTTAGGATCAGTTTTCCAGAGCAACGGGGGAAATAGATTCTGACGTGACCCATAGAATTAATGCAGGATGGCTGAGGAGGAGGAAGGCAAGTGGGCAGTTAGGAAAAACATGAAAAGCAAATGCAAGTGACTAAGATGTGAATGCTATGCTACATGTATGGGGTGTCAAGATGCGACAGAATTAGAAACGATTACGTTAGAGGTATGGTTGGGGTGGGATATATTGATGAGAAAGAAGAGGTTGAGGTGGTATGGGCATGTGATGATGAGGAGAGGAGAGGAGGAACTTATTGGGTCCATTGTAGGACTGCGGGTAATTGGGAGCACCAGAGGTAGAGGATGACCAAAACGGACGTGGGAGCAGTTGGTGCAGAGGGACGTGGAGGCGTGCAGGGTGGCGAGGGACTTGGTGGGGAACAGGCGGGAGTGGAGGATTAGAACACGCAGACCCGACCCTGCCTCAGGTGGGAGAAGGATGGGATGATGATGATGATGAATGTTCACCGTATCCTAGTTGCGTACTGCTGGCGAGCTCTAATACTAACTACTGAAGTGAATGAATGCAGCGAATTCTTAACTTTTAAAGAATGTAATGGAACCAGACTGAATGGAACGCAAAAAATAAATATGTATAGTAAAATAAATGCAATGCAATAAAAACGGAGTCGGCAAAGATATAGCCGAAAACACATCGTTTTGTAGGGACTAGTGGTTTTTTAAATTAATATCATTTTTTATATTAGATGGTAAAGTGAATTTCCAGATATTTAGGCTATGCCTTTCAGAAAGTCTATTAAATTTCTATCGTTGATGTCCTCCACAATGCGTAGCATTCTTGCCGAAATTGCTGAATTTTCACCTTACCTATTCCTTGAAACACTCAGAAAAAGGTCCGAACGAACAATGCTGTTTTTGTAGGTAAAAACAGAATAACAAAAAAAAAACACGGCCAAAATAAGGTAAAAATCAAGGGCTGAGACATTGACTCAAGGGTCAGTTGGCACTAGCCCTTGATTTTTACCTTACCTAATACGGAATAACAAAAAAACCGCCATTTGCTTCCCAGGGGCGAAACATCCGAGGGGCGAAATGTGTGGGGGCGAAAGCTCCGGGGGCGAAAAGTACCCAGAGGCGAAATGTCAGGGGCGAAACGTCGGGGGCGAACGTTCCGGATCCCGGTGGACATCGCCGAAAAAATGAGTGAGAATAGGCTGAGGTGGTATGGACACGTCATGCGAAGAGGGGAAGAGAAGCTCGTTAGGTTAATTCCAGGAGTGCAGGTGGTCGGTAGCACCAGGGGCAGGGGGAGACCAAAGTAGATGTGGGAAAAGGTTGTCCGTAAGGATGTGACAGTGTGGGGTGGACGGGGAACTGGGGGAGAGATGGACGAGAGTGGAGGGCTAGAACCCGCAGACCCGACCCTACCACAGGCGGGATAAGGGTATGATGGTGATGTAGTAAATGCCAAGTGTAGAAGGTGTACAACCTGCTTTAAAATTGATGTTGAATTGTAGGTGTTCCGTGCTAGTAAAATGTCAGTTTAGTGTTCCCCGACTTCAAAACGATTGATAACCAGTGGTGTAAATAGTGGCGCAAGATGTAAGATGCAGAGATGTTTCACTCATAGGACGATTGAATGACTTCTGACAGGCTGATACTGAACGCCACGCATTTATGCAGGTTTTTATAGGTGTCGAACCGATAAGAGCGATATTTTTTTTCGGTTCGGGTCCGGCTTTCGTTCCGAGCAAAAGTAACGGTTTTAGGTTTTCGGTTTCGTTTCGGTTCGATGCCCTGATTTACCGGTATATTTTTCACGTGAACCGAAACCGGAACGAAAAAATATAACGGTTCGATGCCCTGTGGGGAAGTGGAGGGGAAAATTGCAAAGGAGCTGTGGGACCAAGGATGTTGTGGATGTCTGCCACACCATGGTTAGGCGGTATGGAGAGTCCCGTCTTTCTGACACCTTGTTGCTGACCTTTGGAGGGTCCAAGATGCCAGAAAACATCATCGCTGGCTATTTCCGCTTACCTGCACGTCCCTTCATACCATGACCGCTTAAATGTTTCAAGTGACAGCTATATGGCCATGACCAGAATTCCTGTTCCGCCAAAGCCATGTATGGCGATCACTCTACTGAGCCTTGTAAGACTGCACCTTGTTGCATAAACTGTAAGGGTGCACATGGGTCCCCACAAGGGCCCGACATGGCCCCATATGGGTGCAACAACGTGCAATTAGTTGTGTGTCCAGAAGGGTGTCAGCTTTCCACATGAGTGGCGGCTGGTAACCCTGCCAGGAACCCCAGTCGTTGGGTGTCCTATGTGGGTCTTTGAAAAGCAGTTACTGTGTCATCTGTTTGTACCCAGACGAACACTGGGAGGGAGAGATGGTTATTTAATGGGCAGAGAGAACGCTTCTCGGTGGCACAGTGGGAGAGAGGGGAGCGAAAGAGAGTGGGAGGGAGAGGGAGAGAGGGTAGGGAGGACGAGAGGGAAAGAGAGAGGGAGAGGAAGGGTGAGAGGGGGAGAGGGAGGAAGAGGGAGAGAGAGCGAGAGAGAGACGGAGGGAGCGAGTGAGAGGAAGAGAGAGGGGGGTGCGTTAACATTTCGATACACTAAATGACGTTCATTTCTATTAGTTATAAGTTCTACCGCCAGACGGTGAGTGGGTGAGACATTATGGACGAAAAAGAGAGCGGTAGGGAAGCGGCTGACACATCAGCTGCTTGGCCGTAGGCGGCTATTAATTCCTTAATGTTAAGAGTGTGCTGCCACGTAGTGGGCGTTAGTTGCGAAGGAGTCGCAGGCTGCGCGGGATCGATGATCGAGTTGTGTTGTTACCACCTTGTTCGATTAAAGTTTTGTGTTTGAAAATTTGTATTTACCGACCTCGATGTTAGCTATCCAACAAGTGAAATTCGCGAAAAGAGTTCTTGCCGCTCTCACACCGTAGTTATTCTCAAAGGAATCACTGTGGTAGTTGCCGAATGTCTGGATTGACGCGTAGTCCGATTTCAGTTTTGGTTCAAGAATCTGATGTGTGACTTTTTTAGTTGGAGTGGTTTGTGCTGTGTACACTTGAAAGTTCGGAAATATTTGTTATTTGTTAATTGAATTCAACAGAAGTTTCGTTGAAGTTGTCACCTAAAAAATTCAAAACAAAATGCCTTCCATAGAAGGAGAAGCTGAAATTCAAGCGTCAGATCGAAGTCAATCTCAGGTAAAAATAAAAACCAATTTTTTACGAAAGTTGACTAGTAGCAGAACTTAATTTTATGCATTAATTGTATTAATTATATATAGTTTCATATTTATCAAATAATGAATTTGCAATTAATGAACTTTTGTGAATTTTTGGAAGTGTTGTGTTTGTACTCGGCTTCCGAGAGCGGCCGATGTCGCAATTGATTTTCGATTTACGGAAGTTCAATTTAATGACCTGAAAAATCAAATTATATAACATGTATTTTTCTTTTTTTGGGGGGGGGGGGGGACATGGTACAAAAGTGGAATTTTTTGATCTTCATTATTCGTAATTTTGATTAAAAAATGGCAAATTTAAGTGGTTTATAGAGATGTGCAACCGCAATGTGATTTTATTAGGCTAAAATATTTGTACCAATATTTGGTTGGCGTGGTTTGGGTTTGCTACTTACCTAGCGGGTGAGTACTAAAATTCACACACCCGTTATCATGTCACATTTAAAAATCTCTCGCATGTCTGTCTACAAATAAAGAAAGACGCATTTAATATCATACAGATTTGAAAAATGACATGTCAGTTGTAGTGTGTATGATAAATGGCACGGTTGACGGTTTCATATTTGAAAAATTACGGTTACTACGAAATTCAAGTTATGCCAGGGTTATCTTGTCACATTTTGTTTATTTTTCTAGTCGTGTCATTCCAATCGTTGGATTTGTTTCGATTCTAGAGGGGTTTTGTTGGCCGTACCAAGTATGTTATCAGTCAACTGTAACTCTTAGGTAATGGACGTAATGTTGGAATACGTGCTGACCGGGGCAATTCTTAAGCGATGACGTCAGCGCCACAAACTCGCTTGACCGGAGTAGTGAGGCTGTGCAAGTGTGACGTTGTGTCGCTCTGAATTTCAATTACATCCTACTGTACGTATTATTCCTAAGCAATGTGAAGATGGACTCGGATGTAACCCATAGAATCCATGGAATACGGTTGAAGGAGACCGGCAAGTGGAGTCCTGTGTGTTGGAGGGCCCTAAACAAGTTGAAAAAGGCAGAGTGCAAAGGGAAGTTTAACAGGGCGGTGGTTAGGCCCGCTATGCTGCATGGATCACGCTGTTTGTCAGTGATAGCCTGGGGGTGGGGGACATTGCGGAAAAGATAAGGGAGAGTAGGTTGAGGTGGTATGGACACGTAATAAGAGGGGAGGTGAAGCTCGTTAGATCCATTTCAGGAATGCAGGTGGCTGGAAGCACCTGGAACAGGGGGAGACCAAAGCAGACGCGGGAGCAGGTTATCCGTAAGGATATGGTTGTGTGTGGGGTGGACGGAGACCTGGTGGAAGATAGACAGGAATGGAGGGATAGAACCCGCAGACCCGACCTTGCCACAGGCAGGATAACAGTATGATGATGGTACGTTTCGCATACGGTTTATTTAACATTTCCTACTAAAGGCCGCTTCACAATAGCAACGGGAACGGGAACGCAAACGGCAACGGACGGGAAAGTTGACCAAATTTCAACTTTCCCGTTAAACGTAAGCCGTTTGACCAATGGCAGCACACCTCCACCGCATTAAGGTACCCGTTGCCCCTCCCCTCTGCACAAAATAAGTTTTCCGTTGCCGTTCCCGTTGCTGTTGTGAAGCGGCCTTAAGCGGCGCATTTGTATTACTGAATCTAGGGCCGGCTCGGCTCCTCCAGGGTCTTTAGCGCCCCCTCTGCAAATTTGAAAAACCATTTCTCTTTCCCCCAGGACTGCCGGATCTGTGTATGAGAACCGGGACGAGAGAGGGATTGCAACGCCACCAAGTCCAGCCTTGTGTGTGTCCAAGTAACATTAAAAGCATAAACCCAAATGGGCTTAGGGTCACTTGAAGGATGGAAAGGGGCAGAGTCAGCGTACTTGACTCCTTGGGCATCTGATTGCAGAGTCGATCTTGGCCCATGTGACAGCTTAGTTATTGTACCTGTAGCCGATCCACCCCATCCACCTTTCTAACCTTATGCAATCCCTTGCGCCAACTGAGTAATAACTTAGGCCCGTGGCTCCCAGTCATTTGGCAGACCTGTTTCCCTAAGTTGCATCCTTTACAGTTGAACCCAACAGGAGTCTAACATCTATAGGATGTAACACATTTAGTATACAGCAGCGGTCTTCAAACTGTGTTCCGCGAGTCAAAATGAAAATTAGTTAGCAGCGGCAAGATATACTTTTCTAAAGGTGGGATTGGATTCCCCCCATAACATCTTATAGTTGTAAGGGTTCCGTGAGTCGACAAGGGAGCGGCGAGTTGCGTTGGACACACCAGTTCTCGTCTGATCACTGAAGTTAAGCAACGCAAGCCCAGTTAGTACTGACATGGGTGGTCGCTCGGGAAAGCTGGGTACTGCTAATACCCAATAATCGTCGCGTTGGTGTAGTGTCTGTGCAGTCTATGCATTAGAACTATGCAGTGGACGGGTCTCTAATGACCTTGTGTTTTACCTACCGGTGGGAGGTACTAAAGAACCGGGTAGGAGAAGGGTAATGCAAATCAGAATAGTCCAGGATATGTGTGATTGTTCCATAGTCAGGGTAAGAAGTTTTTGGCGAAATACTGGATGAATTGCGAGCTGGTGTACGGGAATGAGCACTCCTGTGCTTGATATTCGCAGACGGCGTGGCGTTGAAAAACTTGGTGACTCCCGAAAGGAAGTAGGGAAGGTCGTAATTGAAATCAGATCAGATCCGTCGGGCGAGTGAGGATCCTCTTTAAGAAGTAAAGCCCCGAGTGTTGTGTACGATGTCACTTGCGTTCAAAAAAATAACGTCTTCCTTCGGATGAGTTGTAAAGCCATGGTCCCGTGTGGTGTACGATGTCATTTGGACGTCAAAGAACCCCCTCTACTATGCAATGGGTAGATGAGGCAAAAGTCGGTGTAGGAGACCGGTGGAGTGCCCCAACGAACAGTAGGTTGGCGGTAAATAAAAATAGGGACAGCAGCTTTGATCGGTAGCTGGTTCAATACATCCAACTCAGTACAGCCGCCCCCTGGATGATGTTAGTGTAGTATAGGAGTAGGTTCTAGTTAAAAATGGCCCAATTCCGTAACCATTTAAGTGACTAGCTAGAAATAGTTGTAGGAAATACTACTGCTGTCTTCCTAGCTATTCAGTTCCTAGAACCTTGAACTCATTTGCGCACCCACGACGTTGCGTGTTAACATTTGTTACCGCCTGCGGCTTTTATAGACATTTAATTTGCTATTGCAGCAACTTCTACACCCGGCTCACTCTTCCGTATTTTCATGTTGAGCTCGTGATTCTACGGTAGGAACCACTCCTAGGCAGTGGTGTTTGCCAATTTAAATGTCCAAGGTTGCCCGTCGTCGTGGAGAGAGTTGCAGAGTATTGGTAGAGGATGTTAACTGCACCCTCGCATTTGAACGTTTAAACAAGACAAATTCTAACTTATTGAAACTTTTTCCTGTCGGAATTGGAACCTTAGGGGCGATTAACGAGAAAAGAAACTAGTAACCCATTTCACGCCTGTGGCAGGGTCGGGTACCAACTTTCGTCCCACTGGGACGGTATTGTTACGCAGTTGGGTGTCCATCAAACAGGGGTTACGAAAGGAGAAGCGCAGACAGTTGTTCCCAGGAGCAGCTGCAAAGGGGACACCATTTGCCATATTTTTTATAATAGGTCAACGAAAGGGTCCTTGAGCAACCAAATCTTCAAGGGGGCTCTATGTATATAGTTTGTACCCGCTAAATGGCCTAGATACCCCACTGTGATCAAATACTGCAGCTAATAAGCTTATTTGTTGGCTTGTACTGTTGGTTGGGGGCACTAAACCCACGTCAGGGAGCGAGCTCCTACATCATTGGTGGCGAGTCGCAGTCACACGAAAAAAAGACAAAAGCTGTCTGGGGATCACGTGCAAGCACTATTTAATTTTGTAAATAAAATAAGTTGCTATTATTATTAATGAATGAAGTTTATTAGAGTGGTAAATACAGAAGAAACCTTATTCAGGACTAGATATGATTCACGCTCGGATCACTTAAAATTGCGCCGTGGGTCACAGGTTTGCATCGCTGTCCTACACCTTGAAATTTTGCCGATCTATTGTTGAAAGGTGGAAAGGGTTCTTTTACGTGCAAGTGAAATGCTGGGACCAAGGCATTACTTCTCATCCCAGGCGCACTCGGAGCCTCTCTCTTGAGGAAGGAAGCAAGACCTCGACGCAGTATCGTTGACACAGTAGTCCATCATGCTACGACTGCACTACCGAGGCGTGTAAGATATAAAGGCGATTTTTTGGAAAGGTATTTTTAGGCAGCTCGCTGCCGACTTCAGTACTGAAGCCCCCTGAATTGTTCCCAAACCTATGTGTTCTTGACGGGAGGCGAACTTCTGCATCGTGGAATATTGCCTATCTACCGGCTTTGGAAGAACATTGTCCAATACATCGTCCTTGTGTCCATTCAGAGGGACGAGATAGGTACCCGACCCTGCCATAGGCGGAGAAAGGGTTATAACTTGCTTTCCTTGTGGAAGATTTTGTGATTAACTGCCCCACTGGACCTTAACCAAACATAACGGTTGCAGTATGAGGTTTGCAGCCGTCTACGCAAGCCTACCATGTCCTAATGTGGTAAAAATGGGCACCCAACTCCATTATAGTCGGGAAAATCAATGTCATGGGTAAATCAATAATAGTGGTTTTCAGTTCGCGAAAGGTGAGTTGCAGGGTTTGGCAACACGTTGTTGACAGGAAGGAACACAATAACTTCGAAATTATTAAAGTAGCCATATAAATAAATGCATTTCCGATGTGGATGTGAGTTACTGTGGTGATAATTTCAGTTTCCTCCTCCATTTAAGGTGAAAAAAAATTGTTTTGGAGGCTGCCGAAATTTAACGGCAACGTGCGGCGGCCATACTTTTGGAAATTGCAAGTTGGTGTCATTCACTTTTCAGTGTCAGTGGCACTTTCTTGCCTGTTCGTCCAACCTCAACATTTTTCACGTCATGGCGCTCCACCTTGTAATGATAGGGAAATAATTAGGGGAAGCGATTGCTGCCATTGTAATTGAAAAATTCCATTAACCGTAGCGACATTCTTCTTAACCCCCCGTTTTGACTTCTAAGGGTGGCAATGATGCGTTTGCCACCATTCAAATTCGTCTGGAGCCTAAAACCTGGTATACGCGTAACGTTTTGCCATCAGTCTTGCCGATCTGCAAAGAATGAGGAGCAAGACTGACACAAATCGTGTGGCTACATAGCACAAACTTGCGCCCACACCTTTGCTCCGTCGTTCTGAAACCACCGTGGAGGAAGAACTGTTACTGACAATAATCGTACTATGCGTCCAAAAATTAAAAAAAAAATCAGTCTGTAGGTCGTTCACGGTGGTCCCGGGAGTTGTGACTGAAGAGGCACATTCTCCCATGAGAATGTTCTCTGAGAACAACAACAGGTACCAGAAGATTATGCATCTAAACCCTGGTAACTCCGAAAATTAAAAAAAGCAAGACACTGCTATGAGGATTGCTATCATCCGCCGGACTGTGGTAGAGCTCGATGAACTAAGTGAAAAAATTCTTGAGACCAGTGCTGCATGTCTGCCGCCATTTTCTTTCATCACTGAGCATCATCATCATCATCCCCTTATCCCGCCTTTGGCAGGGTCGGGTCTGCGAGTTGTAGCCCTCCACTGCCGCCTATCTCCCAGTAGGTCCCCGTCAATCCCCATACCAGTGGTTCTCAAAGCGTGTTGCGTGAAACCACTTCAGGTGTTCCGCAAAAAAAAATTAAATGAAAAAATAAAGGTGTTGGAAAATAATCGATACAATTTAAAATAATTTTTGGATGGGATTGTAATCAGCCAACGAAAATGACATAGTTGTTCGTTTTATAGTTATATAAAGTGATAGTAAGTACCAAGTGTAGAAAAAGTTCAACCTGCTTTAAAGTTTATGTTGAATTGTAAGTGTTCCGTGCAAGTAAAATGTTACAGTTTAGTGTTCCCTGGCTTCAAAAAGATTGAGAACCACTGTCCCACACTACCATATCATTACGGCCAACCTGCACCCACGTTTGCTTCAGTCTCAAAATAGTTATCATCGGCAAAGGGCCAGAGGCGCCACCCTTCGCAGAAAGACCGAAGACCAGATATGGCAATGTTAAACAATGAAGGTCCCAAATGGAGCCTTGAGGAACCACCCCCGCACCAATCGGGTGACCTGAGGGGAAGTCCTGATCTGGGTAGCCCTGGATTGCAGGAAGAATTTGACCAGGTTGAGAGCATATGAGTTGGAAATTGCACTATTTAGCAGCGCGATAAGATGCGAGTGATCCACCAAATCGAATGCCTTTTCTAGGTCTGTCTGGAGCAAGTGGTAGCCGCTCCCTGTGGCTAGGGCATTGGAGACAGTAGAGAGTGACAAAGGTAACAGAAAAGTTCGGCCTGGAACTACTGAGTAGGAGATACGATGGAAAGCAATTCGTCCGTCATGAGATCCTACACCCATCTCTCGAGGAGGTGGGCCAGCGGAGAAAGAATAGCAATGGGCCGATTCGTTCTTTCGGTCTGCAAATGAACGTCCATTGTGAATTGGGACGAAATAGTCACAGAGCATATGAGCATTTAGAAGGTGAAGAATGCGTCGCTGATTGGAAAATTGGGCATATAAGCTTGGATCACGGGTTAGCTTCCATCGCCAATGGAGTACGGAGAAAGAGTTGTGAAAGATGGTTTGCTGCGGGTTTAATCATGGCTTAAGGACGAAGCTGGTTGAGTGATTAGCAGCTGGGCAACATATTGCAGGCTCATGCCTACATGCCTCTAAGAAAGTAGTTGAAAGAAACAGAGGATCCAGGCTGGTCCAGAAAAGAAGAGAGTCAAGTTGATGCACTACGTCAGGGGTCGGCAAACTCCTCAGTCTAAAGAGCCAAATATCAACAATACAGTGATTGAGATTTCTTTTGAGAGCCAAATTTCCTAAACTTAAACTATCTCGGTAGTAACACCTTAATTAACTTAATAATTGATAAAAATTAAATTTTTGGAAATGGCTGGTTAGAAAAATACAGGTAACTTTGTGCTTCAAGAAGATACTTTTGCCACAACGTGTGATTTGTGGACACGTCAAGTACTGACCACTTTACACAATGAGACTGCTGACTGAATGACTCACTCAACTCGTACATAAGGCCCTTCGTCCACTGACACAGCGTATCTGCCACTCGACTGAAAAATGATCAAATTTTAGTTCCTTTTCAGTTGGATGCTAGTCTGACTCATGTTAATGATATGCAACGCAATGTAAAGGCAACTGGTTGGAAACGGGTTGCGTCTCAACTGAGCATGTCAGTTTCATTGCAACTGAAAAGTAATTCGCATCATTCGCACAATTCTCTCTTCATCTAAACTACTCGGCATCATAAGTGGAACTATTTCCAAAGAGTTGCATCTGTGGATGAAAGTGACATTGCAATTAACTTTAGTTGCATTGCATTTCAGTTGAGTTGCAGTTGCATTGTGGTAGTGGACGAAAGGCCTTAGTCAACTGTGCCTTCCAAACGCCACATACCGCCTGTTCCACATCTTCTGTCACTCGAACGATACTGCTGTGCATGCCTGTGCACCAACACAGTCATTTGTGGAAGAGCCGCATTCAAAGGGCCAAAGAGCCACATGCGGCTCGCGAGCCGCAGTTTGCCGACTGCTGCACTACGTTAATGAAAGTGGCGAAATCAGTCTTTAGGTAGTTGTAGCGGAGGAACTTGGGTGCTGTGAGGAAGACACACCTCGTAGCAACAACGGCGATCGAGCAAGTGAATCTAACAAGAAGACAAATGGTTTGTTTTTAATTTTTGGCGAGGTTAATTCTTGGAATTCCTCTGTATAACTGGTTTGAAAGCTATTATTAGCTACAGGAATTACCGTTACCTCTTCCTTGTATTTGAAGGTTTGGGTTGTTCACTATTTTGGGTTTCCGTCTTCACATTTCAATTTATTAGCTGTACCGGTTCATTTTTGGGGTGTTTAATGTTAAGAAGTAGTGATAGCAGTGGTACAGATGTAGTGGACTGCTGTGTCAGTGGTTCTTAGGTCGATACGAGGCCGTCCTTTGCATAAGGGCGGCAGATAGGTGTGAACGTACAGTCGAACTTCGCTATAACACACCCTGGCTATAACACGTTTTGGCTTATAACACACACACAAGGGAAAGTCCCAGCCATCGCTAATGCATAAGTTTATAGAAATTGATTGGCTATAACACACTCGGATATTGCAAATAACACACAACTAGTTTGGTCCCTTCAGCACTTTCAACGTGTGAGAGACCTCGGACATAACAAACAGCTGTAACATGAAACTAGATGGCATACCCACAGCTTAAGTAAGGCTATATGGTGCAAGAGTTTTTCTATCTAGGATCAGTTTTCCAGAGCAATGGGGAAATCGACTCTGACGTGGCCCGTAGGGTTAATGCAGGATGGCTGAAGTGGAGACAGGCAAGTGAGGCAAATTTTACAGAAGTGTCATTAGGCCCGCTATGCTATATAGCTCAGATTGTTGGGCTGTTAGGAAGACCCATGAAAGGCAAATACGAAAGCTACGCTACATGTGTGGGGTGTCATGGTCTGACAGAATTAGAAACGACTACGTTAGTGGTAGCTTTGAGGGTGGCAGATATTGCGGAAAGGATGAGAGAGAAGCGTTTGAGGTGGTATGGGCATGTGATGAGGAGGAGCTTATTACGTCCATTGTGGGGCTGCAGGTAGTTGAGGGCACCAGAGGTAGAGGAAGACCAAAACGGGCGTAAGCGGGAGTGGAGGATTAGAACCCACACACCGGAACCTGCCTCAGGCGGGAGAAGGGTGAGATGATGATGATAAAAGGATAAAATTCTCAGCAGTGTGGAATCTGGCAAAATTGCAGCTGACTGCAAGTGTTCGTCTTGAAGTATAATTATACAAGTCTAGGTTGAATTTATCTTGAAATTAGCATATTTTTGTTCAGTTAACATCATTTAGCATTGTTTCTGTTTTAACACACACTCGGTTATAAGACACAGACACGAGCAGTCCCGACGGTGTGTGTTATATCCGAGTTTGACTGTATATACAGAGACAACGTATAGAAAGACAAACAGGCAGATGAGAGATGGTGGTGAGCGAGAGACGGAGAAACGGTGGTGAGCGAGACGGAGGGACACTAGTGAGCTGGAGATGGAGAGGTGCTAAATGTCGAAAGAGAGATACAATAATATGCAAATAGTTTTTACTGACTGTACGTCAGAAAGCTCACCCTGTGTTTCCTGTCCTAACAGTGTCATGGGTACCCCAGATCCGCCTTCTCCCCACGAAGAGTGGAAGGGTTTATAACGAGGTGTCGCACGATATGACGAATGTCATCGTTTCTGCTTGCATGGAAGGTTACCAGTTGAATGTCAAGTTTGAATGAGATTCTGTGTAACAAAAATAGCGGTTCCGCATTAGCGATCAACCATGGGTGTAGGTGAAATGGTATTTCAACAGGACAGGGGGAGACAAAAGGAGGAGAGTGGGATTTAGCATTGGTGGGATAAATGCACAAAGTAGCATTCCATCTAGTGTTTTTTTGTAGTTTAAAACAGACATGAACATTAGTGGGCCCGATACGTGTGGGTAGAGGACGAAGATGACTCCATTATCATGTCTTCGTCATACAAATATGGTTCAATTCGGGTGGGCGTGCTGCTTGGATGGTGGCCAGAAATTCTATCTGAACTGTGATAAAGGGAGAGACGGTCATCCTGCAGTTTTTGAGTCACTTTCAATGCCTGCACTGTGACTACATATTTCCAAATGCTTACAATCAACTACAAGTAGTGGTTTGTCGCTCTTAGCGCTTTTTTTGAGATATGCGAGTGTGGGGGGGGGGGGTGTCCCCATTGCTGTTGTAATTATTTTTATTAATGAAACACAAGTAATGGCTGTTAGTCTATATTAGTGAGGCATAAACGAAGTCATAACCGTTTCAGGAAGTGGTTCTTGGTAATTGGGATGAGAGAAGCTAATAAAAAAATACATTTAAATGACTGCGCGGGCGACTGAGTGGGCGTCAGTTGACCCTGTTGCGTAAAAAAAAGATTAAATAATAGGTTAAGTGATATTGACGTGATGTTGCGAGGCTAAGTAGTCCTTTAAATGATATCTTTTAAAATTGTGTTGCTTTATCCAATGCAGCAGTTTTAAATGGTAGTTCCGTTCACTCATCACGAGGCCTTTCGTAAATTGGGGCTTGAGGAAGAAAAGAGGGAGCGGCAAATTCTGTTGGACAAAGCAGTTCTCATCTGACCGCTGAAGTCTAGCAACGCAACCCCATCTAGTACTGACAGTGGTTGCTGCTTGGGAAAAACGGTACTGCTAATACCCAAAAATCGTCACAACAGTGTAGTGTCTGTGCAGTCCCTGCATTAGAACTACGCAGTGGACGGAGCTCCAATGACCTTGTAGTTGAAGGACCCTAATACGAACGAATAAAACGAAGAAAGGACAAACACTGTCTCTGTAGTCTATCTCCTTCCCACGTACCCTTTCCCAGCCTACAGTAGGGTCTGGTACCCATTAGGACGCTTGAGAAATCTGTTGGATGGCATTTTACTTAGCCTGCAGACGACCTAGTGCTGCTGCAACTCCTTCTACGCAATTATCGCCAAAACTTTTTTTGTTGTGTTTGTATTTCCCGGCGTTTTAACTACAATGGTCGTTAGAGCGCCGTCCACTGCGTTGTTCTAATGCAGTCAGCACAGACACTACGCTGTTAAGACGATTTTGGGGTATTAGCAGTACCCAGTGTTCCCAAGCGGTCGTTGATACCAGAAAAAGGCCTTCAGTGATCTGACGAGAACTGGTGTGCCCAACGCAATCCGTCCGCTCCCGTTGGCCAACGGAGAGGCGAAGTCCCACATTGGAAATTTTGGTTAACTACACTTGTCCATGTAGAAAAGCTAGCTTTCCTTCCATAACACACTGTACATCAGGACTAATCAATTGGCGACCTGCAGAAGCCTCGCAAATGGCCCACGGATCATTGCCAAAGCATTGAAATGATTATTTAAAAATTTATAGATACAGCAATTGTATTTTACAAAAATATATGCAATTTATTTATGTATATATATTTTATGTTCCAGCTTTGTCCTGGGAAACTTAGGGAAAGTTGGAAACGTTAAGCCGAGTAGATCAGGGAAATTTTCAGTTTCATAAGATCGCCCCTTTTCCTCGAATTCTTGGACGAACTTGCCATCAAGAGGAAACTGTTAAGGTAACAAGGGGGTACAGCGGTACATCGGCAGCCGGCTGCGGAAATCGGGTGTCATAGATTTCGCCCGTATGTTCATTCATCCAGCGTTGCAAATGGGTCGTGCCAAAGGCGGGAGCTTGCGTTTAACGTATGTTACTTCTGGTAAAAAAGAAACATGACACTGGTCATGCGTTTTAAGGCTTCTAAGTATGTTTTGGCAGCCGTCTGAGGTCAACTCCCAAGCCCGCTTCACAATAACATCGGGAACGAGAACGGCAACGGCCGGGAAAGTTGAAAAATATTCAACTTTCCCGTTAAACTTAAGCTTTTTGACCAATAGGAGCGCACTTCCACCTCATGACGTACCCGTCGCCCCTCCCCTTCGCTCAAAATACGTTTCTGTTCCCGTTGCTGTTGTGAAGACCGCTTTAGCCTTTGAGAGATCAATGTGTTAACTGTGTAAAAAATGTAATACCGTATTTATTCTAATTAACAGCGCCCTATAATAAACGGCGCTCTCCGGTAACCGGCGCACTTTCAAGGTGGAAAAATAAGAAACAGCGCCCTCTAATTAACTGAATTCATCATCATCGTCACAATACCCTTATCCCGCCTGTGGCAGGATCGGATCTGTGGATCTGACTGGGGGCACCCCAGCCAGGTTTCTGGAACCCACAGGAATATTGGTTGGGCTGTCTGTGGGGAGTGCCTTATTAAAGGTACTGAAATATCGACAGCGCCCTCTAATAAACAGTGCTCTCCAATAAACGGCGCAACAAAAAAAGGCTTTGAAAAAATGATGGGAAATGAGAATAGTTATGAAGCCTAATGCAGAATGACATGCAACGGGTAGATGTAGCAAAATTTCCAGGTGTCGCAGCTGACCCCCTGACGTCGGCGTGCTCCGACGAACAAGGGAGCGGTTTATTGCATTGGACACACCAGTTCTCGTCTGATCACTCAAGTTAAGCAGCGGGGTGGGTGGGATAGGGGTGAGTAGGGGTGTTCCACATAATAGTTACTATTATAACAGCAACTTTTATAGCAGCTACTGCTTAGTGGAACAGCACCTTTAGACCAAGGATCCGAGCTCACTGAAGGTGCTGTTCCACTACCAGTAGCTGCTATAAAAGTTGCTGTTATAATAGTAACTATTATGTGGAACACCCCTACTCTTATAAGAGTTGAACTGCTTTAACAGCTACTTTTAGCCACCCCTTCAAGTTGAAATTTTTCTACTTTCTTCAAATTGCAGTGGATTATGGGTAATTTAAAAATGACGTCAACTGAAGAACACACTAAATGTGCCTTATCTTCACTGTTATGCAGGGCAGTATGTACACCACTATAGGGTGACCATTCGTCCCGGATTTTCTGGGACAGTCCCAGATTCAAACTCTGCATCCTACATGGATACAATCCCAGAATTAACAATTCGTTTAAAGATTCATCAAAATAAATTTAGTTTCTATAGTATTTCCACGTATGGATGGCTAAAGTGGAGTCTTGTGCAACCGCTGGGTCCTAAAAAAATTTGAAAGCAAAGTTTGCAGAACTGTCATTAGACCAGATATGTAGTATGGCTCAGAGTGCTGGTCAGTCAAAAATGACTATGAAGGGAGAATGCCAGTGGCTGCGATGTGAATGCTGTGCTAAATGAGTGGAAAGTCATGAGCCAACAGAATCTGAATTGATTACATTATATTACATGTGATGAGGAGGGGAGGAAGATGTTATTCATCCCATTATGGGACTGGGTTGATTTTTGGCACCAGGAGTAGGGGAAGACCAAAATGGAAGTGGGGCAGGTGGTACAACGGGACATTGAGATGTGGGGTAGAGTTGAGGATAAGAACCTGCAGACCCAACCCTGCCACAGACAGGATAAAGGTGAGATGATGATGAATACTTCCACCTACAGATTGTATTATTTTTAGAGCATAATCACGTTTCAACAGAAACTGATTGACCCATTCCTTATGTTTGCCTTATATTTGAAGAGCAGCTACACGTTGTATTTTTGTGGCCGCCATTTTTACTTTTATAATAGTTCACAGTTGCATTTACCCACTTTTGTGCACTATAAGGCCCCTACACACTATCCAACTTGTCAGGCCGACAGTCGGTGCAACCAATTTGGAGGTAGACTACACACTGTCCAACAGAATAACCCAATTTGTCATAACTAGCCTGGTTGTCGAACAAGCAACATGTCTCCGACGCTGTCTAAATGGCTAAGAATTGGCATTTCAGTGTTACCCCTAAAACCACGTTTGCTCTGTATGACACGTGTACTTCGTGGTGCAGCGTTATATAAGGGGCAGCCTATGTTTTCACAGCATGTTGAATCATTGATAAATTTCTGTTTGGGGACAGCCTCAAATTTCTAAATATCTGTTAATTCATCTTACCATCTAATTAAAAAAATTATATTAATTAAAAAAAAAAGCCAATAGTGCCCTACAAATCGACGCGTTTTAGGCTATGTTTACCGACTCCGTTTGATTTTTGGACATAAAGTAGCGACACGCGCATGCGCCAAATTTTACGTTGGTCGTTTATAAGCATCGACGCAGCCGCTATTTTTTAAAGTACCGTTTAGCAGACGAACATCATTTAAAACACTTTGACGACGTAAATTTTACGTTTACGTCGTTTGCCCTAACTATCTAATATGTACTTAAAATGTTCACTGAGAGTAAAACAAAAGAATGACGCTTCTTTCGTTGGCTGGTTGGGCCAACCACGACACACATTATACAATGCGTTGGGTGATTGGTAGGAGGAGCCAGCTGTTGGATGGTTTCATCCAACCAACTTGCCCAACCGTCGTAATGGTCGCACAACACGCCTACAGACTATGCAATTTGTTGGGTTGGTTGGGAGGTTGACCCAACAAGTTGGATAGTGTGTAGCAGCCTATAGTCGTCACCATATAACTTGACACATCGGTGGGAGGGAATGGACGAGTCCATTGAGAAAAATAGGGAGCCACGTAAGTAATGCAGTGAAGGCCACCTATAGGATAGCAAGGGGACCTGTTACATTACATCAGTGGTTCTCAATCTTTTTGAAGTCAGGGAACACTAAACTGTGACATTTTACAACATGGAACACTTACGATTCAACAGAAACTTTAAACAGGTTGAACACTTTCTACACTTGCTTCTGTACTTACTACATCGTCATCATACCCTTATCCCGCCTGTGGCAGGGTCGGGTCTCTGGGTTCTAGCCCTCCACTCCCGTCTATCGCCCTGGTCCCAATCCACCCCACACACTGTTCATATCCTTACGGACAACCTGTTCCCACGTCTGCTTTGGTCTCCCCCTGCCCATGGTGCTACCGACCACCTGCATTCCTGGAATTAACCTAGCGTGCTCCTCTTCCCCTCTTCGCATGACGTGTCCATACCACCTCAGCCTAATCTCCCTAACTTTTTTCGGTGATGTCCACCACAGGTGCTCCACATATGCTCCTTCCTAATTCTATCAGCTTTCGACATGCCACACATGTGCCACAGCATTCGCATCTGGGCTACTCACATTCTATTTATGTGGCTCTTCCTCGCTGCCCAGTGCTCGGATCCATATAGGATAGCTGGTCTAACCACTGTCCTGTAGAACTTACATTTCAACTAGATTGGACTCCTTTTATCACACAGGACTCTGCTTGACTGTCTCCACTTCAGCCACCTCCTTGCCCATTGATTCTGTGGGTCACATCAGAGTATCTCTCCATTGCTTTGGAACGTTTATCTTAAGTACTTTACCTCTTGCAACTTTGTCACCAGTTTGTCCCTTTTCTATTGCTCCTCTAATATCGTTTTGTCCCTTCGTTATCTGTTCTCTGCAGTCACCAAGTTTTCCTATATCGTCCGCAAATGCCAAGCACTAGCGAGGCTATTCTCCTCCCGTCAGCAGTTCGTCCAATACCAGGATGAAAAGGTATGGGCTCAGTGCTGAACCTTTGTGCCCCTCAACTCTTACTGAAAAGCCCTCAGTATTCCCTTAAGGTGTCCTAACCCTGGCTATGGAGCCATCAACATATCCTGGAGTATTCAAATAAACCCTTCTTCCACCCCCCCTCTTTTTCGCAATACCTCCCAACTACCTTGGTACTTACTACCACTTTATATAACTATAGAACGAACAACTATGTCATGTGCGTTTGCGCATTACAATCCCATCCAAACATTATTTTCAAATTGTATCGATTTTTTCCAACACCTTTATTTGTGTATTAAATTTTTTTTTTGCGGAACACTTGAAGCGGTTTCCCGCTTTGAGAACCACTGATCTACAATATCTGTATACAGTGTCCAAAAATGCAGTACAAAATTATAAATGGGGCATAAGTCGTGCATAGTATGAGAAGCTAGGGTCCTACCATGGTGAATCAGTAACTTCGTCAGTGGTTCTAGGTTAGATACTGGACTGAGGTGGTTGAGCTTCTTTCGGACGATAAGGATGTCCCAAGTGCGCCTTCCTTCAGATGAGAAGTAAATCCGAGGTCACATGCGGTGTATGATGGCCTTTTCACATAAAGGAATCCTCTACTACTCAAAGGGTAGATGAGGCAAAATTCCCAGGTGTAGGAGCTTCCCCTGAAGTCGGTGGAATTCTCCAACAAACAGTATAGAAAAGCACAACCCTTATGTCAATTCTGATTGGGGAAACTCCAGTCAGGTTTCTGGAACACGCAGGTATATTGGCTGGGTTGTCTTTGAGGTTCCGGCACCTTAAAGTGTCCGGGGGTCTACTTGAAAGTGTCCAGTGGGACACTTGAAGGCAATTTTTGAGTACCTCAGAGTGCCCACCATCTAGGTCCGAATGCAAATGCCCGAATTTTCTGCAGAGCACATATGTAACGTCAATTAATGCGCAATTTCTATCAAAATAACTTAACTGGGTAATGGAAAATGCTCGAGACACTTTGAGGTACTGTATGTGTTAAATTACTTCAAAGTGTCCCCCCCCGGACACTTTGAGGTATGACACCAACCTACCCCACTATACTAACACCACATTATGCAACCAAAACAGATTTTGGCAGGTAAATTAATGCTACGTGTTACGTGCCTGTCGTACTTTAACCTTTCTGAACAGAAGACTTCATGCAGGTTTAATGACAATGTAATTACTTATTAAACTTTGTTATGATGATTCTACCAAATTTTTATACAATTCACAACACTGTTCTGCAACAGTTTCAGAATTAGCATCATTAACTAGTATGTGATTTTCTAATTCACCGACAAAATCGAAGACCATCATGAATAAATTTTGCTGTGAGAGGGACTGTCTATCTTCAATATCATTTTCACTTTCGGGATCAGCTATTGCATCCAGGGCCGGCCATCCGGGGGGGGGGGGTTGCAGAGGGTGCATTGCACCCGGGCCCCACAATTGAGGGGGGCCCATTATCAGTACCCATCAAGGCCCAGATCATTTCTAATATTAAAAGTTTAACACGTCATTGTAGGGGCAACGTCCCTCATTCGACCCTGCCAATGCAATATAACCTAAACGTAACCTAACAACCCTGCCATTGAACTACACCACGGTTGTACAACCTCTCTGGTGTTGTGGGTCACTCGGCTGCTCCATGAACTGATTGCCAGCCACAGGTTGTCAAAACCAAAATGGGTGAATATAACGTTAGGTGTTACATAGCAGGTAGGCTATAATGCATAATTAGAGATGATGCACCATGGGCCACATTACAAGCCTCAATGGGCCACAGGTTGGATAACTCAGAATTAGAGGTTAAGACTCAATAATTTAATAATGCTATTATTTTGGGGTTGTTAAAACCAAAATACCCTTAATAATCAGAAGTGTAATAAAAAAAATATAATGACACAGGTCCAACTGAAAATGTTCTAAGGTGTGGACGTCCACATAAATTTTCAGACCAACTCAGAAAGGCGATGACGACATATTAGGACACATGGCATCATCCAAAAATGTAATACCTTCCAAAGTTAGGAAGGATCTCAGAATGGGATAGGAGGGCATCTAAGAGGAGTCCATTTACTCTGAATCCTTTTATTTTTACTTTTGGAAAATATTTTCGGGCCCCAAAAGGATTTTTGCACCCGGGCCCCTTTATAGAGAAGGCCGGCCCTGACTGCATACAAAGTTAGTTTGATGATATCATCGTAATTTAAGACATCATCTACCAGAAGTTCTTCTATATAATCATGGTTAAAAATGTTCCAATCACCTCCAAAAGAAATTTTAATTCTAGAGCATGTTCAGTGGACCTGCAGACCCGACCATGCCACAGTCGGGGTAGGAGTGTGATCATGATGGTATGATTGTTAAGTGTCATGTACAAGTGCGGAATCTCCTATTGTGTATGCTAATTTCTCACAAACTAAGACTTCTTTGACTGGTTAATACAAGGTTCGGTGGATTTTATCAGTGTCTTGGGCCTTAGACTGACTATATTTCCGGAACAAGCATACAGTATGCATATTTGGCCAATTTTTTTAATCAAATGCAAACTGCACAGCGTCAAAATCTCATAAAAATAAACCGCATAAAAGGAGACCCAACTGTATACAGTTTTTTAAAAAATATTTAAAGTACAGTATGAATAACTTGCACAAATCATTAGTTGTATTTTGCCAATATGTGACTCTCACACATAGGCATATGCCTAAAATGGCATATCATTATATGTCCAAAGCCGCCAATGAAAGGCTCTGAAAATAATATGATCCATATCTGAAAATATTCATCATCATTAGCCCTTATCGCGCCTGTGGCAGGGTCAGGTCTACGAGTTCTTATTCTCCACTCCTACCAGTTCTAACCCCGCCATGCTCCCCTCCACCCTGAACGTCTCCATGTCCTGTTGTACCACCTGCTACCACGTCCGTTTTGGTCTTGCCCTACTCCTTGCCCTTCTCATCACATGCCTATGTTAATGCTTTATGTTAATGATTATGATATTGTTAATGATATTAAATCATTTGTTGAGAAATTTGCAGATGACAAATGCATTGCAAGAATGGTGGAAGAGGGATTATCTTCCTGTGCAGAACTGTAACAGGACAAATATTTTTGACTCAGGTAGAAGATGGGTGTTGCCATTAAATCTGTGCAAATGTAGCTTTCTTAAGATAGTCAGGTCTTGGAAGCAATGTAAAGAAGAATATCCAATATTGAATAAACCCTAGAGTCCCGACAAGGGGTCACCAGTGACCCTATACATCTTAAACTGCATCACATCTTTATGTTGAAGTTGACTGGCATGGTGGCACAGAAGCCAGCAGTACAGGCTCCACCCCAGGAAGAGTCATACCCAGGCTGGCTAGACCATCCAACCACCACATACAGGTGGTTAAAAGCACCTGGGTCAGGGGGAGACCAAAGCAAATGTGGGAGTGGGAGCAGGGAGCATGGTAGTGTGAGGGGTGGACAGGGACCTAGTGGGAGATGCGTGGTAGTGGAGGGCTAGAGTCTGCAGACCCAATCCTGCCACAGGCACTGCCGAGACGGGTCATAAAAACAAACCAGTGAATTGTGAAATTTCCGTTTCCTGTAACAAACTGGAAGTAAGGGTGCCCTACTATATATTTCTTTAACAAACTATCTGGCACGTTAGTACATCAAGAAATCTAACTTTTAAAATTTTTGGGACCTCAGCAGAAATAGGTTCGCCACCCCTGAGCAAGTTAGTTTAATAATATCATCATTTAAGACATCATTCACCAGTTCCTCTATATCATCATGGTTTAAAATTTTCAAATCACTTCCAAAATAAGTTTTAAAATTTAGAGCATGTTCAGTGCAGCCAAGTTGCATTGGAGACACCAGTTCCTGTGAGATCACTGAAGTTAAGCATAGCATGCCCACGTCAATACCAACTTGGATGGTTGGTAAAGTATGATGGGTGCTGCAAATTAACCCTTTCCTTCGTCCTTTCACCTACCTCCTCATCTCCCGCGGGCAGCCTCCTAAGGGTTCGTCCTGTTATGGCTACCTTGCTTACTCCCCAACCCACAAAACTAATCCAAAGAATCCAGAGATATCCAGTGGACCTGCAGTGGACTGCAGTTTTCCTGCTACAGTCAGGATAAAAGCACCTGGGGCAGGGGGAGACCAAAGCAAATGTGGGAGTGGAAGCAGGGAGCATGGTAGTGTGTGGGGTGGACAGGGACCTGGCTGGAGATGCGTGGGAGTGGAGGGCTAGAGCCTGCAGACCCAACACTGCCACAGGCGAAATAAGGGAAGAATGATGATATTTTATCATACATTTACATTTAAGTTTTTACCTTCTAAAGGCTTTGCATAAAGTCAAAGAATATTTCAAAGCATGATATTTAAACAAAATAATTTCTTCTAAATATTTGGCTAAAAATTGTGGGGTTGAGAAAAAAAAATTTTATTTTGGAAAAGAAGAAGAATTCAGAAGGTCCAATACTTTCTTAAACCTTCAACATTGTCAAACCTTCAAAACCTCTTCAACCCTTCAACTCTCAACTACCTCCACTTTTTCCAACCCCCTATTTTCCGTTTTGGACTGTCCTGTCTTTTCCCTCCCATGTGTCGTCTTTCGTGGCGAGCACTATAATAGTAGCTTAGCAGTTACTCTTAAACACACTGCTATAGCAGCTACTGCTTAGTGGAACAGCACCTTATGACATGATTTCATAATGTCTGAGCTGACCCTTCTTTTTCATCACTAGTTGCAAAGCAGTTCCTTACCCGTATACTACTTATGGCTGGGCACTCCACCGATGGCAAGGGCGGGGGGGCGAACTCCTGGCTCCTACACCTGAGAATTTAGCCTCATCTGTCCTTTACATTGTAGAGAGGTTTCCTTTATGTGCAAATGCCATCGTGCACCACAAGGTACCCTCGGCTTTTACTCTTCATTCAAAGGAAGGCGCACTCGGAGCATTTCTCTTGCTGGAAAGAAACTAATTCACCTCGATCCAGATGAAACCTGGAACTACTGACGCAGTAATCAAGCTCGCTACCTCCTGCGCCACCACGGCGGGTCTTATGCGCTACTGACTGGTCACTGTAATTAATGGTGGAGTGTATTCCTATGTACACTTCCGTCCTCACTATTTTTACGTGAACGTTTAGTTAATTGCAATTTAATGGTGGCGTGTTAAAACTAAAATTTCTAGGCTGTTGTATGTTTAAAAAAGTTTCATTTTAAACGTTGCATGTTATGACAGTGGCCAAAGAAGTAATTATAGTTAAGGAAACTAAAAGATTTAAACTCATTTGGTTCGCTTCCTAAAATTGAATGACTTGATTAATGAACAGCCTGCAGCTGAAAGCCAGGTCATGTGGTTTACAAACCTAGCGCTAACTTGGTTTCCTGGAGTCCTTGTGTTTATTTCTTGGAAGTGTAACCAGCTCTCGTCGGATCGCAGAAGTCGAGCAACGCAAGCAGAGATAGTACTGGCATGGGTACTGCTTGGGAATATGGTAAATTATGTAGAGTTGAACCACCTTTACAGATAGCCACTTAGCATTGTTTTGAAATTACTCAGCAGATGGTGCAGTCATGCACTTCTGATTGAAAAGGAAGTTTGTTACATTTAATATTTATAGATTTACAATTCGTGCTGGTGAATTTTTGGTAATATTGCATACTGAAAGATAAGATGCTGCTGTTACTTCTGTCATTCTAAGAACATGAATTAGCATACCATTTGTTCAAAGGCCCTAGAGTTCATAATGTCACGTTTTGGGGTTTAATTATTATTTCACTAGTTGTACCTTCACTTGGATGCCATGATCTATCCACATTGACCATCACGTGATCAGATGGGCTATCTCTGCTTATCATTTGGTAGAGATGACTCCGATGTCTCAGGTACAGATTACTATTTCTTTGCCAATTTCTAATGGAATTAAAGTCATTATTGTGGAGCCAAGTTGCGTTGTACACACCAGTTTCCGTGAGATCACTGTAGTTAAGCAGCGCAAGCCCACGTCAATACCAACAAGGGTGGTTGGTAAAGGACGTTGGGTGCTGCAAATTAATCCTCTCCTTCGTCGTTTCACCTACCTCCTCATCTCCCGCTGGCAGCCTCCTAAGGGTTCATCCTGTTACGGCTGCCTGGCTTTCTCCCCAACCCACGAAAACTAATCTAATCTAATCCATTACTTGTGCAATGAAGAACATGCTTAATATGCGCTATACACGTTCAGTGTTATCTTCAGCTCTAATTGTCCTTTTAAAACTGTACAGTTAGATCGCTGCGTGTGTGAAATCTAAAATATATATGAAATAAGTTTGAAATATATGATGTCCACTTGTCATGACTTCCCCATCCCTATGTCACTAATTGTCCAACATTGCATTAACCCCCTTCCCATAAAGCGTGACGTCCTTTTTGGACGTCACCGTAGTTCAGGAGGCATAGTGTGCATGGAGAAGTGGGAATCGAACTTTGCGTCTGGCAAAATTGTCCGAGTTTGAACAGTGGGCGTGGCAAAATCTCAGTTTTAACTGAAGACATTTCTCAACAGTTTTAACTGCACAGTTAGAACTGAAGATATAACTCAGTGTGTATGGAGGCCTTTAGTTGGTCAACTCTACCCGATTTACGGTACTGGATACTGCTAATACACAAAAATCGTCATAACAGCTTACTGTCTGTGAAGACTCTGCATTAGAACTGCGCAGTGGATTTCACTGTAATGACCATTGTTGTTGAAGAGCCCGAAAACACCAACAAAGTAATGTCTTGTAAGTGGAGACTGCGTTTTGAATTGCGTTAAGTACGCTGATTGCACGATGAACCGGAGGCGACATTAGAAGGAGAACCTTTTAAGAAAGGTAATCTTTTGCTGTCTCTGTCGTGGCTTAATCACTTGAAAGGAGTAGCATCTTGACCGAGTAATGAATCCCTCTGTGCTCGTGCCTTACAGGAAAGGATGGAGATCAAGCTGTGTAGTTTCCAATCCGACGGAACGCGGACTTGGAGCTTCTGTTTCGTGTCCGGAATTGACATTAAAACCACGGACTCCCGAAATCAAGTGTGCTAATAGCAGCCACGTAGGCAACTATTTACGTGCATAGTCTGTGGAACGTTTATCATCCACGAATAGTATGAGGGTGAGGTACAGTACTTGGTCACATTTCTTACTTTTTTGAATTAGGATACAAGTCATCATTATACACTTATCCCACCAGTAGCTGGGTCAGGTCTGCAGGTTGAAGCCTTTTACAGACTATTCTTTCGTGAAACCTGTTCCCATAACTGGCCTTCTCCTGCCCCTAGCGCTTCCAAGAACGTGAATCCTTGTGATGGACCTAATCAGCTCCTCCTCCCCTCTTCTGATCACGTGCCTATACCACCTCAGTCTGCTATCTTGTATTTTCCGCGATGTCTGCCCATCCCCTAAGTCACTTTTAATATACAGTACTCATTACCAATTCTGTTATCCACACCGCACTCATGTACCGCAGCATTCGGTTGCATTCTACTTTTCACTCTATTTGGCACTCACCAATACTGATCAATATGCATAGCTGGTCCAACCACTAACTACCCTTAGAATATTACCTTCAACTTTATTGGGCCCCTCCGATCACGAAGAACTCCACTTGCCTGTCTCCACTTCTTTCACCCTACACTGGCCCTATGGGTCACATCCGAATCTATTTCGACATTGCTCTGGAGCACTGATCTTAGGACCTTAAACTTCTGAACCTTTGCCACTACGTCACCTTAGAGAATTCGTCACCGCTATTTCCCTGTCCTGCTCAATTGAAAGCTGTATACTCTGAGATCGTGTTTACTCTCGGTTCGCGCCTTCTCTATCAATTTTGATACCATTTGGACCCACCTATACTTACTCTTTAGGGTCATCAAGTTTTTTTAACATTTCAGCTTTTCAACATTCTTTACTCGACCCCCAACCTCCACTTGGAAACCTCCAGTATCTCCACAATTAGCCGTTAACCACTCTATGGAGCTATTACATATGTGGCACTATCTTAATATAATCTATCCACCTCTTTTCATCTTAATACCTCCCACATCACCTGTCGTGGAACACTTGTAAGCCTTCTTCAATCTCTGAAGATTGCATGGAGAACTTTATTTGCTGCCCTATGCTTTTCTATAATCTGGATCCGAATGAAGATCGGTTCCATGAATACCGGCTTGAGGGCCATATACACTGATGAGGTGGAGGACTGCTGCCCTTCAAGCTACTTTAACATTAGTCTATTTTTTAAACTACGATACAGCCCTTGTTGCAGCCCACTATATTGTATTATACCTGGACGTGGGTTATAAATAATGGCGTTATAACATCATAAATGTGTTGCATGTGCAGCACATCATTAATTACTGGCCTAGTTTTGCACTGCACCTGGGCATACAGGTGGCATAATAATGCAAACTAAATGCCATATTCTGCTTTATTTTCTCTTCAACAACATCTAACACCCTGTGCAATATCCCAGCGCAACAGGATGTTGTCTCAGGTACGGAGTTCAGCAAATTGTCGCTCTTAGACGCTCCAACTAGCTAGCATTGACAATTTGCTGAGCTCCATACCTGAGACAACATCCTGTAGCCCAGGGCCATTGGTGCACACACATTAATGCAGTTTTGAATGTGTAGTTTTAATTTTAGGTATAGAAACATGCTATATCAGAATTTCACTTTTTTTTAGAGCTATGCGATGCGAAAGTTAAAACTATCCCTATCTATTGACAAAAATGTAACTTTGCATTGTCCTGAAAAAAGCTACTGCCAAAATTTCTGAACTGTTTTAGGAAGTGAATGTGTCCCCCTCCACCAACTATAACTTTTTCCTAACCATTTTATCCCATATCTCAGATTTTTTAAAAAGGCATTTGTTACTTTAAAAAAGAAATATGGGTTAAATGTAAAGTGCTGTTAAGATTTTTCGTGCTGTTACGGCATCTGGTGTCTGTCTGTGTAAAATGTTCTGGAGATTAAACTTTTGTATTATTAGATATTTGGGGCTCCACATTTGAGTGCAGGGGAATGGCATAAAAGGCGTCGGAAATCCTGTTTCTTCTGAGTCCTTTCCCTTAATCAAATTGTCTTTTGACTAGTCATTTTGACATCTTTGCAACGCCTGATCGGAACTTCCTTAGACCGCACAATGGTGGAGTAAAAGACCGAACAATGAGGCGTAGTCACGAATTCTTTTATTGAGGGGCTGGATGTCCCAACCTACAGTATGTGGGATTGCCCATATCAATAGGCAACGGATTCCTGCGAATTTATGTGATTCACACGTGCCGCATAAAAGGATGGCAAGTATTTGTTGGAACGACAAAACTGCCGACTTCAGTCCTAAATATGTTAGAAAGCTACTGTCTGCCCTGTGTTCCGCTTGAAGAAATAAAGCGACTATCTGGTCCAGGTGAGTGCCAAGGGGGGGGGGGTCTCGTTGACCTACCATCAAAATCGTGTTGCCTCAAGGAAGCCATTCAACCCAGTTATTTGCAGTAACAGCAATGATTTATTTACTAGTTACTTCAATCATAGTAGAACCCGCCTTGGTGGCGCACAGCGTGCATGACTACTGTATCAGAGGTGCCAGGTGCGATACAGGATCGAGGTAGGTTAGTTTCTTTCGGGCGTATGTCCTGAGTTCACCTTCCATCGGTTG
Organism: Trigoniulus corallinus; assembly: GCA_013389805.1. Classification (NCBI taxonomy): domain Eukaryota; kingdom Metazoa; phylum Arthropoda; class Diplopoda; order Spirobolida; family Trigoniulidae; genus Trigoniulus; species Trigoniulus corallinus. The sequence goes on from JAAFCE010008833.1 coordinate 6,733,638, forward strand.
ACCTCGTTTGGTGTGTACGGCGCCACTTGTACGTAAAAGAACTCACTAGAGCAGGGGTGGCGAACCTATTTCACCTGGCGTGGCATCGCATTTAAAACGTTATATTTTTTGACGTTCTAACGTGCCAGATAGTTTTTAAAGGAATATATAGTAGGGTACCCTTACTTCCAGTTTGTCACAGGAAATGGAAATTTTACCAATTGATTGGTTTGGCTTTATTACCCGCCTCGGTGGCGCAGTGGGTAGCACGCTCATCATCTGCGTCAGTAGTTATAGGTTCCATACTGAGCGAGGTGGGTTGACTTCTTTTTTGGGGGGGGGGGGGAACAGGTCCCAAGTGCGCCTTGTTTTGGATGAAAAGTAAAACTGAGGTTCCGTGTGGTGTATGATAGGCAAAGGCGAGGCAAAAATTTTCGGATGCAGCAGCTGCCCCAACGAACAGTAGATCGACAGTAAATAAACGTGTGGATTGCAGCTTTGGTCGGCAACCGGCAGTCCAATATATCGCCCTTGTGTTCATTCATGGGACAAGATGGGTTACCGACCCTGCCATAGGCAGGAAAAGGGTTAGGAGTTGCAGATTGGTTTGGCTTTATATCAGGGGTGGCCAACTTTTGTGTACATAAGATCTACATTTTATCTCAAAAATGTGCCGCGATCGACTTTTTATCTTAAAGAAGTGTAGCGATCGACTTATTGCCATAGGCGTAGTCATAGTGGGCAGGGGAGGTTCGATACTGGACCTACCTCTGTCCAGTATCGCACTTAGAAACACTGACGCAGACCTAGAAACACTGAGCCACTACGTCACCGAGGCGGGTCTTAAGTCAACACATTGCGAGTGATCGACCAGAATTGGCTTCGGGATCGACTTGTTGGCCACTCCTGCTCTAGGTTACACTGTATATGTATCAATATGTGCCACGTGGCAACAAAATTGTTCTGCGTACCATAGGTTCTTCACCCCTGCACTAGATCGGCGAAATTCCCAAATGTAGGAACTCGCCCCCCCCCCCTTTGGTTTCGCTAGATGCCTCAACTAACAGTCGGCACACTGCAAAGCGAGAGGTTGGCAGCCGGCAAGTATATACCATCCAACAGATCGCCCATATCTCTAACTGGGACAAAAGTGGGTAGAAATTTAGGCTCTGACATAGGCGAGGCAAGACCTAGTAGTTGCTTGCCTCTATCATTGAAGACAGAACAAACTGTACGCTGTAGAAGTCCTACCAAAAATTTACCCCGTCCATCCCTGATAGTAGGGTTTATACAAAATCCGACATCTTATTAAAAAATATCCGGTTTTAGTGTCTTCGTTAACAAATTGGTGTTGAAAACCGGTTTTCAAAACCGACAAACCCTACCTGATAGCGTTCAGTCCTGTGGCTCAGTAATGCGTCTAGGAGATGAAGCCAGGTTCTAAAGGGACATGTAAATAACGGACCCTGCTATAGGCGGGGAAAGGCCTGTCTCTGTGGCTCAGTTGGTAGCACGCTCGGAAACTGCACAAGTAGTTTTAGGTTCGATACTGGACCGAGGTGGGCTGGCTTCTTTCGGGCGAGAGAGAGAGAGGTCCCGTGTGTTGTACGACGACATTTGCACGTAAAAGAACCCCTTATACTATCCAACAAGTAGATGAGGCATCATTTCCAGGTGTAGGGGCTCACCTGGTCGTCGGTGAAATTCCCAACGAACAGTAGACGAACAATAAGTAAACATAGGGGTTGCAGCGTTGGTCGGCAACCGTCTGCGGGAAAAACTTTTATTCAGAGGGACAAGATGGGTACCCGAGCTTTGCCATGGGCAACAAAAGGATTATGGATGACGGCGATGTCTGATAATTTATTAAACCGAAATAACAAATTTATCCAGCAGCATAACGATGGGTAGTCTGAAAAGGGTGAAGAGGGTGGCCTCGAAGAAGACTCCAATTTTAATTTGCTTATGTTTTGTTGTGCCGAACTTTGACCCTTACCAGGCCCTTCAAGGTTGCGAAATTGACTTTAGTTTTAACCGGATGCATGTTCCTAATTAACTTTTGTGGTCAGTTTGGTATGTGTGGTAGATGCGCACCTGAATTTGTTTCTTATCGCCTTCGCAGTCTTTACTTCCTGTTGATGGATGTACTTCACGGTTTATCATTTTGTGGTAATGCATCCGCTTCCGTCACTGACTCATTTCCGTTCTAATATTTTAAGAACGAATCTGTTCCTTACACCAAGGGAGCAGTATGGCGTTATTTTGCAGAATGACAATGTTATTTTGATTACTAACGGGTAAGTTTGTTGCCTTGTAGGGCAGGGGTCGACAAGCTGCGGCTCTTTGGCCCCTTGAATGCGGTTCTTCCATAAATGACTGTGTTGGTGCACAGCATGCACAGCAGCGTCGTTCGGGTGACAATAGACGTGGCGCAGGCGGTATATGGCACTTCGGAGGCACAGTTGACTAAGGCCCTTCGTCCACTGCCACAATGCAACTCAACTTAAATGCAATGCAACTACTGTAAAGTTAATTGCAATGTCGCTTTCGTCCACAGATGCAACTCTTTGGCAATAGTTGCACTTATGATGCCGAGTAGTTCAGATGAAGAGAGCATTGTGCGAATGGTGCGAATTACTTGACAGTTGCAATGAAACTAACATGCCAAAACTAACTTCCAACCAGTTGCCTTTACATTGCGTTAGTCCATATCGTTAACATGAGTCAGACTAGCATGCAACTAAAAAGGAAATAAAATTCGATTACTTTTCAGTCGAGTGGCAGATGCGCTGCGGCAGTAGACGAAGGGCCTTAAGCACGACTTGAGTGAGTCATTCAGTCAGCAGTCTCATTGTGTAAAGTGGTCAGTGCTTGACGCGTCCACAAGCCACACGGCCAATCTTCTTGAAGCACAAAGTTACCTGTATTTTTGTAACCAGCCATTTCCAAAAATTTAATTTTTATCATTAAATGAGATCATTATTAAGTTAATAATGGTGTTACTACCAGTGGTGAGCTGCATGCAGTGCTTTAAGAACCGCTGCATCACAACACTATCGTACCCCGATGGGGGAAAGTGGGCACTGAATCCTGCCATGAGCAGGAGAAGGGTCTGATGATGATGATGTTAACTATCTGTTTGATGAGTGATCACCTTGCATGACGGATTGAGTGGTTTTTGTGGGATTCTGGTCAGTAACTAGCCATCTAAAACCGTCGTCTAACCGTTCACCCATGACTTCCTGTCTTTGTGGTTTTAGTCTATTTCTGGCATCTTTTCCCTGCCGTTGCTGAAAAATGGGTTAGCCATAAATATAGGATGTTGATAACTTCGGTTCCTTTTTTAGGGAATTGCAGACGGATGGAACTAAGGCCGTATACACACCGAGCTGCGCAAAACAAACGGAACGGGTTTGTGATTTGGAGAAGGCTTATGACAGTGTTCCACGGCATGTAGTTTGGGGGGTATTACTCAAAAATGGGATGGAAGAAGGGCTTATAAGGGTAACGTGCAGGGTGTGTATGATGTTTTGGCAGCCAGCGTAAGGACTCCTTGGGGAAATGCTGGAGGCTTCCCATTGAAGATTGGAGTACACCAAGGTTCAGCACTGAAGCCCGCTTCACAATAACACCGGGAACGAGAACGGCAACGGCAACGACCGGGAAAGTTGAAAAAAATTCAACTTTTCCGTTAAACGTAAGCCGTTTGACCAATAGAAGCGCACCTCCACCACATGACGTACCCGTCGCCCCTCCCCTCTGCACAAAATACGTTTTACGTTCCCGTTGCTGTTGTGAAGCCCGCTTTAGTCCATAACTCTTCATTCTGGTTATGGGCGAACTGCTGACGTTAGTAGAAGAATGACCCTGGCAGTGAATGTTATTTGCAGACGATTGGGAAACTCATGGCTTCAGACATGATGCAGAGAAAGGCCTAAACGATACAAGGGAAGCGATAGAAAATGGAGGACTAAAGATAAACTTCAAGAAGACGGAGTATTTAACTTTCAATTGGGAAGGACAGGAAAATAATGGTGACGTACTCTCTGGGGGCGAGCTGGTGACAGAGGTGCAAGAGTTAAAGTACTTAGGGTCAGTGTTCCAAAGCAACAGGGAGATAGATGTTAGCAATAGAATCAATGGGGGATGGTTGAAGTGGAGACAGACAAGCGGAGTCTTGTGTGATAGGAGGGTCCCAGTAAAGTTGAAAGGTCAGTTTTACAGGGCAATGGGTAGGCCTGCTATGTTAAAGTGTTGGGCAGTGATGAAGAGCCACGTAAATAGAATGCAAGAAGCCAAGGTGTAAATGCGTGGGGCGTCGAGAGCTGATAGAATTAGGAACGAGTATATTGGGGGTAGCTTGAGGTGGGGGTCGATGAACAATGAAAGAGTAGATAATGGTAGTATGGACTCGTAAGTAGAAGAGGTGAGGTGGAGCTCGTTAGGTCCATTACAGGAATGCAAGTGTTTGGAAGACGTGAGAGCTGGTTGTCCATATGGATATATAGTGTGTGGGGTGGACGGGGACCCGGTGGGAGATAGGCGAGATGGGAAGGGTGGAACCCGCAGACCCGACCCTGCCACAGCCGGGGGTAAGGGTATTTTGATGATATTAATAGGGAGATTTAGTACTAGGTAAAACGTATGCACGCATCAGCATCAGAACACCACGTGATCAACATACCATAAATGTGTAAAAATGAGTTTTTGCACAACGATGTCGCACCCACTTATGATTGAGCTGTGAGCGCCACCTAGTGATTTGCAAAAGAAAGCGTGAAAAGCATTGTTTCAAATGCTACGTTGAATCGTACAGTCCTCCGTAGGTCAGGCAAATCGTACGTCTAATCATACTGTACGTGCTCCGTATCTCAAGCTGGTGTTTGCCCCTGCGCGTTTCCATTTTCGTCTGCTAACCGTGACGTACGTTTTAAAAAACGCATTGCTAAATCTCCCTAATAATGTGGTTCCGCATACACAGTCTACTAATTAGGCTGGACAGCTCAATCACTTGGAACTCAAAAGTTACTGCACAGCTCAGTCAAGGCCTCCTAGATAACAAGGCCTTTGCAGTGTGACGTCACTGGCTAGTGACGTCACACAAAGTAGTGCTACCACACTATGTGAACGACCATATTGTGTGCATTTCAAGCGTCTTTTTTAAATTTATATTTGAGTTGAATTTTTAAACTCAAATCATTTTCCAATGTAAATCATCTAATATTTGGATTGTGTCATGTAATTGTGTTGTGCCTGGATGCCAGAGAAACTACAGAAGTGGACCTAAAGTTAATATTTTCAGTTTTTCAAAACCCCAAAATGGATTATAGCTAGTAACAGAAAGGCTTCCAGATTGACCAAGCATTAAATGGCAAGCAGATTTAATATTGAATCCACAGGCTTATATAAATTAGATACACTATGTTTTTACTAATGTTTTACACAAAGCACATCATTCAAACTAAGAATATGGCAGCCAAGATGTTGCATATGTATTTTAAGAAAAGAATAATCATAGGGGGTAGAAAAGTTAGGTATACATGTTATGTTAGGTATGTTGGGTTATATATGTTAGATTAGGTTAGTTATGTTAGGTGAGCTGTGTTAGGCATATATGTTAGGTTAGGTTAGTGATGTTAGGTATACATGTTAGGTTAGATATGTTCTGTATACTTGTATGCCTAACATCTATACATAAGCTCCTAACCCTTTTTCTGCCTATGGTAGAGTTGGGTACCCATCTTGTCCCTCTGAATATTCTCCCTCCAGAATATTCAGAATACATACTATGTCTCCATATATTATATAGGTCCTCTACTGCCCTTTAGACAATGTCCTATCTTCAGTGGTTTAGCCAACTGTAGATTGGACTGGCAGTGTAGAAATGGGAATAGGAAATTCAAAAATGTCTCATCAGTTGCAAAGTTGAATCATGCATCAATTGAAATATGTACCCCATTGAAGCACTGAAGGGGGAACAATTGCAGCATTGCTCCCCCTCTGGATCCATCCCTGCTGGGCCCTAATAACCACTGATGTCAATGGGCCCTAAAACCCTAACAAGCAACAACAACAACAACAACCTCCTTTTATGACTTTTCATGTGAAATTAATTTTAAAAATTTTCTAATAAGTATGCCATTGAAGCACTACAATCCACACATAAGCAAATCTTCCCTATGGTTTAGACACTTGCACAGCTATTGAAAAAAATCAAAATAATAATATTGAGAGGAAGAAGTCTACAAGAGGTTAAAATTGAAAATTAAGCATTAAAGTATGTGTTTTAAATGCATGTGTTTCTTACAAAAATTTAAAAATAAATTAATATTTTCATGCTGTCTATTCAGTCAAACCAATATTTACATGTGCATTTAAAATCTATTTTATATTTTATGAATAAATATCTCATTGCTTTGTAAGGGCAAGCGTCATCATTCATCATTATTTTCAGTAGGTCTTAGCACCACTTAGGATGACATCACGGAGCAGTGAGAAGGCCTTCTGTTTAGGAGGTCTTGGCTCAGTCACCTAGACCCAATTACAAGCACGTTAATAGCTGTTAACAATTAGTGCCGTCCGTGGTGTCCCATTGGATTACGAAGAATGTTACTCATTGTGGACTCGAAAATGATTGGCGCCAGTATTCAGTTTCTTTTCAGTAGCTCCGTGTATATATGGCGTAAAGGACAACTTTTATGGACACCTGATGTCCGCGTTTGTCGCGGTGGTCCCCGTGAAGCCATAGTGTGACATTTTGTTTGATAAACTCGTATTCCGCCTATAGTAGGGGCAGAGAGCCTATTTTTTGAAAGGGCGACGCAGAAAGAAGCGGGGCTACAAAGGCATGGCTTCCTGACAGATGCCAGGTAGACATCCCCTGGGCAACAAATTTATCACGCATTTTGTACTCTATAGTTGACCTCACTAGACCTGAATTTAAATGAGGATGGACGTTTATTGAAGAACTCATACCATTATTATTTCCCCAGCTTTAAACCGGTCCCTGCGTTATGCTTAAAGTGCACACCTGTAGGTAAGGACCTTGCGCTACTAAAGGATCTTAAGCCTAGTTCAGTGGCAAGCGCAACAAGGGAAAACAGAGCGCGTACAACCAGCAGAATGGTGACGTGAAGCACTGTCGCCAAGACAAACAGCACCTGTACTGGTTCCATGTTAGGTGGCAGATAGGACACGTGCTGGTTGATTTTGAAAATGTCTGCTAGGTGGCGTACAGAGTAAACAAAATAACAGCCATTTTGATATTTGCAATGGGTGTCGTCTGCAGTAAAAGCAGCGCCGCGCACAAGTTGACTACCTCACAACTGCACTTTTTCACCCATTGCGCTCTTCCTCCAAACAAAATGGCGTTGCTACGTCACCCGTTTAGGTGTTGCTTCGTCTGCTCAATTGGTACTTGCCACTGTAGCGCGTGCCACTGAACCAGGCTTTACTATTGAATAGTGGACGCCACGGTTCGCCCAGAACGTTTGGCCGTTGATCAGGAGGAGGCAAGAGGAAATTGATACCGTGTTTCCCCGAAAATATGATCTATCCCAAATATAAGCTCTACCATGATTTTCCAAAATCTACTTAATATATGCCATAGGCTCTTCCCCGAAAAGAAGCCTTAATAGCAGAAAGAAACGCTCCGCTGGTTGTAAAGCTGCCCACAGAGGTTCAACATGGTCGTTAACCATATCCTCAACTTCTTTGCCACAGTCGGAACAACCAAGTTGACGACCTTGTAAACATCACTTTTTCAAAAAAAAAAAAAAAATTCTTTGAGAAGGTTGCACAGCATTTCTAAAACGCAGGTACATGTTCCACTAATAGTAGTACATTGCATTAGTTTTGGTGGTACACCTTTTACACAAAATACTGGTATTTAAATAAATGTTTTAGTTCTTGTATATGGTAGAAAGCAACTCAACCGCTTTCCCGCCTATGGCAGGATTCCGTACCTATCGTGCCCCTCGGAAATGACATAAGGATGGCAGAGGCTTATTGCATTCAACACACCAGTTCTCGTCTGATCACTGAGGTTAAGCAATGCAGCCCCAGCTAGTATTGACATTGGTGGCCGCTTGGGAAAACTGGGCACCGCTAATACCCACAAATCGTCACATTAGTGTAGTGTCTGTGGAGTCTGGAGCCATTAGGACTATGCAGTGGACGGGGCTCTAATATCCTTGAAGTTGAACGGCCCTCAACACCAACGAAATAAGACATAAGGGTAATATAGTGGACAGCGTTTTTCTGGAGCCGGTTGCCGACCAAAGTTGTAACCCCTATGCTTATTTATCGTTGGTCTGTTGTCCTGTGGAGAATTCCACCAACTCCAGGGGGTGTGCTCCTGCACCTGGGCAATTTTGCTTCATCTACCCATTGCATAGTAGAGAGGGTTCTTTTACGTTCAATCGCACACGCCGCATGGCTTTACTTCTCATTCTAAGGGAGGCGAGGGGCTATATTGCGTCGGATAAACCAGATCTCGTCTGATCACTGAAGTTAAGCAACAGTACCCCATATAGTACTGGCAGGAGTGACCACGTGGGAACACTGGGTACTGCTCATAGCCCAATCGTCGTCATAGCGTAGTGTCTGGGCAGATTCTGCCTTAGAACTACGCATTTGAAGAGGCGCTAATGACCATTGTAGTTGAAGGGCCCTAAAGCACTAACGAAACAAATCGAAGGGAGGCCCACTCAGCTTTCCTCACACCTGAAAGAGCTAACCAGCCTTGATGTCGCATCGAACATAAAGCCGCAATTCCATTGAGGCAACTTAGTAGGCAACATGTCATATGCGACATTGACGCATGCTACTGTAGTCTTTCCATTGCAGCACCTAGAGGCAACAAGAGACAAGTCTCCTTGCTGCATGCTACTTGTTGCTTGTTGCCAGGTCGTATGCTCCGCCTCTTGGCATCATTCTACATGTCGAACAGTGTCGTCGTTATCGGAGGGTCTGAGGATTGGTGCGACATGGTCAGCAACCATGACAACCAAGCTTCAATCCCTATTCTTATTTATCGTCTGGTTACTGTTCGTTGGGGCACTCCACCGATGCCAGGGAGAGAGCTTCTTCACTTGGGAATTTTATCTCATAGTAGCCATGGGCAGAGGTTAACTGCCACGTGGCGGTTCCCCAAGTGAAGAATATTTTATTCCTCACTACACGTGGACGGGTTAGTTAACCCATTAACGTCCGCTGCACTCAGTTGAGTACACAACTTTGAGAATTTCTGCCGTATCTAAAGTATGATATATCATTATGTCTTTCTCTGAATTGATTGTGAACATGACAAACTCTAATTTAAAAATATCTTTAATGAAAAATATTGCTGCAAATAGTTTAAATGTAGTTTTTTGCAATGAAAGTTTCTACAATACAAAGATTTTGGTCTGAATTATTTTGCCCTTCTAGGTAAATATTTTACGAAATGTTATTGTAGTCATAATTCATATACTATATAGAATACTATGCACTTCATGGATAATTTATATACTGGAAGTTAATTAATTAATTCAAGCAAATTTGAAGGTATACTCAGTTGAGTACAATGGGCACATCCATAGATAAAAATCTCCCTGGTAAAAGGATGTTTAGCAGGAAGGTGTCGATATATTATTTATCTCAGGAGATTGCCAGTAGTAAAACATGCCACAATATGTCACTTTTTCAAGAAAAGGTACTTATGAAGGGCTTGAAGAAGCTATTTGCATCAATTTTTGAGGGGAGGACGAAACCACTGGGTGTGACATCGTGGTCATGCTCCCCCCCCCAAACTAGGTGGTTTAGCAGATGAAGAAGAATGGTTTCATGACGATTTTGAAAAATTTGCTTAGCCACGGGACATTCTGGAAACTCTACTAGTCTTAAACCATGGTGATGATAGTGGTAATGATTGAGACAGCAGCAATGAAGAACACTTGCTATGGCAAAAAGTCACCACCTGGATGCCAAGTTCCAAAACGAAAAAAAATGTCAACCATCATAATCATCATCACACATTTATCCCACCTGTGGTGTGCAGTTTCACTGAGAATGCTTTGACTGGGGGCACTCCCAGCCAGGTATGTTGAACCTGCAGAAATATTGGCTGGGTTGTCTGCAGGTGAATGCCAGCCTACCCCACTTGTTCCAACACCACGTTATCCAAAATTATAATACTGCATGGTGTCTGACCTATTGCACATTAACAATAACCAATCTAAAGCACACCCATGTGGAACCAACATATTCACAAATGGAATATCAAAATTTGGTGGTTGGTATGGTTTACATATTTATTAGACATGGCTGTAATAACTGCAGTGATCATTGCTGGAAATTATGTAAGACAAAACCTACCATCAGCATCTAAAAAGAAATGTGCGTCATCTTCAAAAATTGGCCTTTGGCCGCAAGAAAATAATTGTCATAACCCAAAAAATCTATAACAGCTGCAGTGAATTATTTGTCATTCAATAATAAGTTGGCACTGTGCATCATCATCATCATACCCCTTTGGTCTGTGAGTCCACTTAACATGCACTAAGGACACCCCCGCCGAGCGTCTGGAACCCACAGGGTTCCCACAATAAGTTGGGAAAGTGCAAAATGTGAAAAGAGACTTTGCATTGAAAGAATGTGTTTTGAAGATTTCCTTACGTATGTGCCCTTTGTACTCATCTGAGTACACCCCCGTAGAATCTACATGAAAGTAGAATAATTTTTTTTCTTTCACTTTCCTGTTATATTATCATATTATAATTAAAATTATCGTGCAAATTTATCATTCTACTTTCTGGTTTTCCTATGGGCGTTAATGGGTTAAACAAGCAGCCAGTCCCTTAGTTGGTGGAGGAGTGCCCCACTCAAAGTTGTCTCGCTGATTACGATAGTGTGTGTGTGTAGTGGATGGGGACCTGGTGAGAACAGACGGGAGTGGAGAACTATAAAACCACACGGGCCACAGCTTCATTTCCCATTTGACGGAAAACAAACTTTCTCTTACCCGAAAGACGCCAACCCACCTCGATTAAGCATTGAACCAGGAACCATTGACACACCATGCTACCTCTGCTCTACTGAGGCAGATCTTCCTGGCAGCAAGTATCATCATCATCATCATACCCTTATCCCGCCTGTGGCAGGGTCGGGTCTGTGGGTTTTGCCTCGCCACTCCCGTCTATCTCTCACCAGGTCACTGTCCACCCCACACACCGCCATATCCTTACAGAGAACCTGTTCCCACGTCAACTTTGGTCTCCTCTTGCTCCGGGTACTACTGACCATTGCATTCCTGGTGTGCCCCTAACGAGGTCCTCGTCCTCTCTTCTCATTACGTGCCCATACCACCTCAGTCTATTCTCCCTCATTTTTTCAGCGATGTCCTCACCCCCAGTTTTCTTCACCACCACCCTAGCTTTCTCCTTTTTTTATGCAATGCTGTCACCAAATAAGCAGCTGCTGTGACTGTTTGCAAATACATGTTGAACAAAACTGGAAGGATTCGTGTTGCCTGGATGGAATTGCCGTAGACGCATGCTACAAGCATGGACCACAAAGCGCATGCGATTTGGAGAAACAAAACCCGCACGCGACATTTTTTAATTCTGTGCGACATTGTGCTTCATTGTGTGTGTGTGTGTGCGACAATGTCGCACACAATGAAATAACACTAGGAAACAAGTAGCTTGCCTCATATCGTTCAGTGTTGCGTTGGTGGAATTGCGGCTTAAGAACCACTGTCGCTGTAGCGGAGCCCTTTATACCTGGAATAAAATATGCACGCGATTCGATGAAGTTCCTCAGGGTAGGAGCTGACCCACCTCGCACACTGGAAGACGAAAGTTACCCTCTACGTGGTAGATTGGTGTGTCGGGTCACGTGAAGTTCGTATCAAAGGTTGGGTCACCTTACTTTCGACTGGATTGGAAATTGTATTGATGATAAAATGAGGAAGTTGCTTGAATATTATTTTTAGAGCGTTGGAATGCTAACATGACATCGTTTCACCTGTGACCCTCAAGACTTCCGTCAAATAGGCCGTATGTCGTTTTACTGAATGGAAAAGTAATTATTTACTTATTTTGAAGACACTCGATGGGTTTTTGTTCGTTTCTAGAATTTAATGCATGCGTCATCTAGTTTTTCTAGTTTTCCTGTTGATTGCCGAGGTCGCCGGCCTCCGCTGAACCGTACGCAAATGAGGTTGTCTGAATGTAGACAGACGTTATGCTGACAGTTCTTTTGCAAGAACTTCTGCCTTCATTGCATTTGTTTCTGTCACCCTTCGCACCTTCATGGAATGAGAGGCTATCTATAAAAAGTCAATTTCAGGGTATGGACTTTTTGCCACTGTCGCGCCTCGGTGGCACAGTGGGTAGCACGCACGGAAATTGCGTCAGTAGTTCTAGGTTCGATACTGGACCGAGGTTAATTGGCTTCTGTCGGACGAGAGAATCGGCCACCGGCTGTGGAAAAAGGACTGTCAAATATATCGCCTTTGAGTCCGTTCAGAGGGAAGACGTTTGTAGACGTTCTGCCAGTGGTAGAGGACAACTGTGGTTGAGAGGAATGATGTTCAAGCTGGTGGCCATTCCCAAATTTCTGTGAAAATAGGAAATGACCAGAGTCGGTGCACTGAGGTAGCGTGCTCGACTACTACGTTAGAGGTTCTTGGGTCCATAATCGAAGAGCGGTTGTAGTGCTTTGGACACACCTGTTCTTGTCTGATCACTGAAGTTAAGCAACGCGTCCCTAGACCTCTATCAACTAATTTTTTTCTGTCACTGTATGGGGTTCCGCGAAAGGTCTAAATGTTCCAAAAGGTTCCGATCCGATAAAAAGGATGAAAAACACTGCCCTAGATAGTACTGGCATGGGTGACGGTTTGGGAACACTGGGTAGTAACGCATACCCAAATCGGCGTAACAGTGTAGTGCTTGTGCAGACTCTGCGTTAGTTCTACGCACTGGACGGGTCTCTAATGGCCGTTGTAGTTGAACTGCCCTGAAACACCAACGAAGCGAAGTAAAAGGGTCCTTTCCACCTAGAACTTATCATCGTCATACCCTTATCTCGCCTGTGGCAGGGTCGAGTCTGGGGGTGACTGAACGTACTCTGACTGGGGTCACCCCAGTCAGGCGTCTGTGGGGGGATGCCGGCCTACCGCACGAATTGAGACGATGCGAACGAATTGAAATGTCGAGGGAGCGGCGAGTTTTGTTGGACACACCAGTTCTCGTCTGATCACTGAAGTTAAGCAACGCAAGCCCAATTAGTACTGATATGGGTCGTCGCTCGGGAAAGCTGGGTACTGCTAATACTCAATAATCGTCGCATTAGTGTAGTGTCTGTGCAGTCTATGCATAGAACTATGTAGTGGACGGGTCTCTAATGACCTTGTAGTTGACGGGACCTTAAACACCAACAAACAACAAAACATTGAAATGTCGACTGTTTACCTGCTAAGTAAACATCGACATCTGTCGTTAAATAGCGATTAACTTTTTACCGTGTAGGTGTTATCGGGATGGAATAGCGGCAAGTATTTCAGCTAGTTGTTAACTATCAACGATGACATGATGGCATTGTATTGAAGTAGTTTGCATGTCGGTGCCAAGACTCCCACCGGTTGCGCAGTTGGTAGTGTTCGGTTCTAGGTTCGATACTGGACCAAGGTGGGTTTGCATCTTTCGGGCGAGATAGAGAGAGAGGCCCCGTATGGTATACAATGGCATCTGCATGTAAAACAATCTTCTCTACCTTGCAACGCGACGGGTAGATGAGGCAAAATTACAGGATTTAGGAGCTCTCCTCCTTGCATCGGAGTGCCCCAACGAAAAGTAGACCGATAATAAATAAGCATAGATGTTGCTGGTTTGGTCGGCTGCGGAAAAATGCCGTCCAATGTCACCCGTCTGTCCACTCAGAAGGGAAAAAGATGTACCCGTACCCCCGCTATAGGCCGAAGGGGTTTGGAAATACTTTTGCTTTGCATGTCAGTGTCAAGGCTGCTAGATTCTATATTTCCAATTTAAACAGGGATGTAGGCTACACATGCATAATTTAAAAAAAAGAACTGAAAGCATTATTGTTTTGGGGATAAAGAATTTGCTATTTCCGAACAACAGCGAATGTAAAGTTCGGGTGGAGGGGAAGTAGGGGAGACCGAGGGTGGTTGCGACATTTTATGCAAATCGTCGCGTCGCTACTTCACTTTGCTTATGGAATAATCCAAGATTTTAATATGTGTGCTGGATACAGTAATTAATCAGCTTCTGAATGCATGTAATTGATTTGATGTTGTGTGTAATACAACTATCAAAAATTAATGATTTAATGAAGAGGTGAGAGTGTAACGTTTTGCCGCACATCAGGAATTAGTTGTTGCACTATTAGGGGTAAAATGTGACAAGACAAACATTTTTATTAATCAATCCTTTTAATAGGAATAACATTTACATTATCACAAATAATGGTTGATTCCTTTGGGTGAACTATAATAGATAGGGATTGAACACTCTTTGCAGGACCAGTGAAAGTTTTTGTGCAGCCAGGTTCAAAATTTTTTGTGGGACCTTACTGACAATCGGTGGCTATTCGATTGGTTGTGGGTTTGGGCTCGCCAACTACAGTGGTTGTTAGAGTCCCGTCTGCTGCATATTTCTAAAGCAGAGTCTGCACATACATTACGCTGTCACGACGTTTTAGGGTATTAGCAGTAGCTAGTATTCCGAACAGGTCACCCATGACAGTACTATCTGGGGTTGCGTTGCTTAACTTCAATAATCAGATAAGGAATGGTATGCCAGGCGCAAGGATGGGTTTTCTGCAAGTCCTTTCCTTTGTACAGAAATGGTATTACCACATATTTTGGGTATTCATGTGAAGTAAAGCATATTGTGAATCGCAGGGGTCAGTGGTGGGAGCGGCTTATTGCGTTGGGCCAAGACCTCCTAAACAGAAGGCCTTCTCACTGATTCATGACGTCATCCTAAGTAGTGCTAAGACCTACTGAAAATAATGATGAATGCTGACGCTTGCCATTACAAAGCAATGAGATATTTATTCATAAAATATAAAATAGATTTTAAATGCACATGTAAATATTGGTTTGACTGAATAGACAGCATGAAAATATTAATTTATTTTTAAATTTTTGTAAGAAACATGCATTTAAAACGCATACTTTAATGCTTAATTTTCAATTTTAACCTCTTGTAGACGTCTTCCTCTCAATATTATAATTTTGATTTTTTGAATAGCTGTGCAAGTGTCTAAACCATAGGGAGGATTTGCTTATGTGTGGATTGTAGTGCTTCAATAGCATACTTATTAGAAAATTTTTAAAATTAATTTCACATGAAAAGTCATAAAAGGAGCTTGTTGTTGTTGCTTGTTAGGGTTTTAGGGCCCATTGACATCAGTGGTTATTAGGGCCCAGCAGGGGTGGATCCAGAGGGGGAGCAATGCTGCAATTGTTTCTCCCTCAGTGCTTCAATGGGGTACATGTTTCAATTGATGCATGATTCAACTTTGCAACTGATGAGACATTTTTTAATTTCCTATTCCCATTTCTACACTGCCAGTCCAATCTACAGTTGGCTAAACCACTGAAGATAGGACATTGTCTAAAGGGCAGTAGAGGACGTATATAATATATGGAGTCATGGTATGTATTCAAAGGGATTCTGAATATTTAAAAGTATTTGGGAGACCCATTTTTTGAAGGGCTACCCCCTTGATCTGCCCCTGGATCCACCCCTGGGTGCTCAAAAGACATTCACCATGGAGGGAGAATATTCAGAAGGACAAGATGGGTACCCAACTCTACCATAGGTAGGAAAAGGGTTAGGAGCATATGTATAGATGTTAGGCATACAAGTATACAGAACATATCTAACCTAACATCACTAACCTAACCTAACATATATATGCCTAACACAGCTCACCTAACATAACTAACCTAATCTAACATATATAACCCAACATACCTAACATAACATGTATACTTAACTTTTCTACCCCCTATGATTATTCCTTTCTTAAAATATATATGCAACATCTTGGCTGCCATATTCTTAGTTGGAATGATATGCTTTGTGTAAAACATTAGTATAAACATAGTGTATCTAATTTATATAAGCCTATGGGTTCAATATTAAATCTGCTTACCATTCAATGCTTGGTCAATCTGGAAGCCTTTCTGTTACTAGCTATAATCCATTTTGGGGTTTTGAAAAACTGAAGATATTAACTTTAGGTCCACTTCTGTAGTTTCCCTGGCATCCAGGCACAACACAATTACATGGCACAATCCAAATATTATGATTTACATTGGAAAATGGTTTGAGTTAAAAATTCAACTCAAATATCAATTTAAAAAAGACGCTTGAAATGCACACAATATGGTCGTTCACATAGTGTGCTAGCACTACTTTGTGTGACGTCACTAGCCAGTGACGTCACACTGCAAAGGCCTTGTTATCTAGGAGGCCTTGGTTGGGCACACCAGTTCTCATCTGATAACTGAAGTTAAGGCACGCAACCCAAGATAGTACTGATATGGGTGGCCACTTGGGAACACTGAATACCACTAATACCAAGAAATCGTTGCATTAGTGTAGTGTCTGTGCAGTCTCTGGATTAGAACTGCCCTGTGGACGGAGCACTAGCGACCTTGTAGTTGAAGGACCCTAAAGCACCAACTAAACAAACAAGCTCGTCAGTGATTCCTGGTTCGATATGGGATCGAAATGGGCTGGCTTCTCTCGGGTGAGAGATGTCCCGAGTGCGCCTACTTTTGGATGGGATGTAAACCGAGGTCCCAGGGGTGTACGATGGCATTTGTAAGTAAAAGAACCCTCTCTACTATTCTCCTGATAGACGAGACAAAATTTCCAAGTGTAGTATCACAAAAGTGTCCCAATGAACAGTAGGCCAAAGGTAAGTATGCATAAGTGTTGCAGCTTTGATTGTTGCAGCCCTGCCATAGGCGATAAAATGGTTTGTAGTTACTTTCGCTTACACAGTTAGATCACCTGCCTCAAAACACCTTAAAGTTCATCGGTGTTTTCCTAATTTCAACAGAATAGTGGGTGCTCGACCCTTCCATGGGCGGTAAAAGGGTTGGAATGCTGATGATGAGCATAATACCCAGTCCTGGGGGCAGCGATGGAAAAGGATTTGGAGTTATGGTGATGATACCATCAATTCCTTGGACAGGCGTAAAAAAAGGAAGACGGTTTGTTTGATGATGAGGATAATATCCAATCCTGGCATTGAAGGAAACGAGGTTTCGTGTGATGATGATAGGAACCAATTCCAACAGTGGCGGGAAGATGGCTTGGAATAATGGTGACGATGATGGAAGCATATCCTAAGAGGGATGTGAAAAATGTATGGAATGGTGATGATGAAGTTTGTTCCAAGTTCTGACCTTGACGGTAAAGGGGTTTGGCGTGATGCTGAATGGAGGTAGTGACGAGAAAATCTCAATCCTGGCAGTGGCGGGAGTAGAATGAACAAAGTAGTAATTGTTCGTTAACGGTTTATAATGTGTTATATTTTACACCTGAGGAAGTTTTTACGAAATCCTCTTCCTGTTCCGTTAAGAACTGCCTGACATCGCCGATTTAATTTAAGTTATGTTTCTCATTTACAGTTTTATACTGCCTGTTGTTGTAAATTGTATCTGAACATGAATTCCACATGAGTAGCGAAAAGAACTCCAACAACGCAGTCATTTGGATTCCCCACACTTCCGGGAATTCTTCAACATTCCAAGCCCGTTTCCCACCCATGGCAGTTTAAGACACCGGCGTTCTCCCTGGAAATGGGCTAACTGCTGGACGCTACTTTACACCCATCCGGCTGCCGACTTCAGTGGCGCACTTTTTCGCCACTGAATCGGGGGAGTGGCGAGTTGCGTTGGACACACCAGTTCTCGTCTGATCACTGAAGTTAAGCAACGCAAGCCCAGTTAGTACTGACATGGGTGGTCGCTCGGGAAAGCTGGGTACTGCTAATACCCAATAATCGTCGCATTAGTGTGGTGTCTGTGCAGTATATGGACGGGTCTCTAATGACCTTGTAGTTGACGGGACCTTAAACACCAACAAACAACAACGACAAAGCCACTGAATCGGATGGGGGGGGGGTCAAGTCCTCAATGGGTATGCATGGTTTGCTTCGTTTGCTTTCAAGGGTTGGGGAGTAACGGAAACAGCTATAACAGGCTGAACCCTTAGGAGGTTGCTTTGCGGGGGATGAAGAGGATGTGGATGAAGGGAAATTTGCAGCACCCAACGTTCTTTGCCAACCACCCATGTTGGTACTAACTTGTGCTTGCGCTGCTTAACTTCAGTGATCTCACGAGAACTGGTGTATCCAACTTTACTTCCTATCCGCTGGAACGCACTGTTAGGCTTCGTTCTCGACCAAAAGGAAACTTCTAAACCTTTTTCCGCTTATGGCAAGGTTGGGTATCCATCCTGTTCCTCCGAATGGACACCAGGGTGATATATTTAACGGTGTTTTCCCCTTCGGTCTTACTGGTCGTTGCGACACTCTACACCTCCTGGGAATTTTGCATTATCTACATGTTGCGAAGTAGAGAGGGTTGTTTTACAAGCAGCGGGACCTGGGCATTCCGAAGGAAGGCGCAATTCACCTCGATCCAGTATCGAACCTGGAACCACTGGCGCAGTAAACCGAACACGCTATATTTGCCACAGACAGAATCGATCTTGCAATCATGGAAGTCATGTACGCCAGCCACTTAGCTATCGGACTGATTTATGATCCATAAAATTGCGTAATTTTCCTTTCATTATAGGTCACGTAACAAAATTTTAAGAAATAGTCACGTACTACAAAGGTCAGCAGGCGAACGGATGACGAACCGTAGCGAAGTGCCCGTGTGAACTAATTTCCCTATTGAATTGAAAAACAAAGTGTACTAAAAAAACGAACAACTGCTACATGATGTTTCCGAATGTTCGCAAGCATCTATTTTTATCTAATGTGATCCAAAACTTGGGACATTTTTGGGAAATGATGTCTCTACCAACCATTAGGCAAGGCGCAAAATGAAGCCGCAAGGTGACGCAGTGTAACGCAGCCTTGCGAAATTCTGCTAGCAGGCAATCGCGACACATTGAATCGCAGTTTTTCAACATACTGGTTTGCAATTTGCGTCAACTAAAATGTCTTCCAACGTAACAGTGATTGCCTGCTAGCAGAATTTCGCAGGGCTGCGTCACCCTGCAGTCTCATTTTGCGCCTTGCCTTAGTATAGTGTCTGTGCAGTGTCTGCATTAGATCAACGCAGTGGACGGGGCTCTAATGACCTTGTTGAAGGGCCCTAAAACACCAACGAATCAATCGAAAAGGAATTAAGCATCTCAAAAGAAATCCTAACGCTTTCCCCACCGATGGCAGGGTCGCGTAACCATCTTGTCTTTCTGTATGGAGCGCAGCAAATTGTCGCTCCTCACCGCTCCAAGTTAGCTAGTTGGATTTTGCCTCAGATATTGGATTGGATTATTTGAATGGGTTGGGGAGTAAGCCAGGCAGCCATAACAGGATGAACCCTTAAGAGGCCGCCCGCGGGTGATGAGGAGATAGGTGAAAGGATGAAGAAGAGGGTTTATTTGCAGCACCCAACGTTCTTTACCAACAACCCATGTTGGTATTGACTTCAGTGATCTCACGGGAACTGGTGTGTCCAACGCAACTTGGCTACCCTATGCCGCACTATATCAGCAAATTGCCGCTCTTAACCCCTCCAACTAGCTAACATTGAGCTAACGTTGATTGTGACACCTTGGCTTGTGCTCCAAATTAGCTAGTTGGAGCGGTTAAGAGCGACAATTTCCTGCACTGTATACCTGAAACAACATCTTGTAGCCCTGGACCATTGGTGCACACTCATTAAAGAAGGTTTGAAGGTGTATTCTTAATTTTAGGTATAGGAACATGATATATCAAAATTTCACATTGTTTTAGAGCTATGCGATAGTTAAAACTACCCCTATCTAATAGAAAAAAATATAACTTTGCATTATCCTGAAAAAAAAAACTACTGCCAAAATTTCTGAACTGTTTTAGGAAGTGAATGTCCCCCTCCATCAACTATAACTTTTTCCTAACCATTTTATCCCATATCTCATAGTTGTTTTTTTTTTTTAAAAAAAGGCATTGTTTACTTTAAAAGAAACTCCCTGTATACGTATATTTTATTGCAAAAGGTAAAACCTCATTTATGTTTTACTCTATTTCATTATTTTATGGATGTACAGTAGAACTCCAATTATCCGAATCAATTCGGATAATGGGATTTTTTTTCCTAAAAAAAGGGTCTAATTTGAATTATTACTGTTTGTATGTTGAAAATGGGAGAAAAAAAAACTATTTTTAATTAAATAAAAAGATCTTTTAATTAAATGAAAAGACAACACTTTTATATACATATTAAGCATCCATAAAATGGTTGTACATTATGTGTACCATACTGTAAATGAAAGTCATTGTTTGCTGAACATTTCGGTCAAAGTAAGCTGTTTGACTGCCAGTATCCGTTTTCGGGGGTCCAAGTCGCGCATTATTTTGCAAATCGCAGTACGTTCCCTCTTAATTTTTTTTCCTGAAATTCTGAAAGCGATTCGGATAGTTTGAGTTCGGAAAATTGGAGTTCTACTGTATGTGAAGTATTCAAATTATGTACACAGACTTTTTTTGCCTGTGGCATCAGACATATTTGCATATTTCATGATTTATTGACATAAGACATTGTTTTATTTTTTAGTGCATTAAGATTATCCATTTCAATGTACCAGAACACAGTTTTGTTTTATTATTCATCAGGATTATTTTATGCATTGCAAAAACTACCATACGTTTTCTAATTAACAGCATCCTCTAATAAAAGGCGCCCTGCAATAGACGGCGCACCTTCAAGGTGAAAAAATAATAAACAGCGCCGTCTAATAAACGACGCACTATTTATTAAAGGTACTGAATTAATCATCATCATCATCATACCATTATCCCGCCTGCAGCAGGTTCGGGTCTGTGGATCCAGTAAACAGGCTCGGACTGGGGACACCCCAGACAGGCGTCTTGAACCCACAGGAATATTGGCTGGGTTGTCTATGGGGGTACCTTATAAAAGGTGCTGAAATATAAACAGTGCCCTCCAATGAACGGTGCAACAAAAACGCCTTTGGAAAAGTAAACAGCGTGCCGTGTATTAGAATAAATACGCTATTGCTAAAGGTACTGTACACAGACTTTTTTACATGCTGTATATCATGTAGTGTTGACCTCGGTTTGAAATTGTTTCAAGTATTATGCTTATAAATATTGTATATATAATCAGATTACGTGAGTGTGTCGTTCGCGGACGGTGTCGAAATATTGTCGTGAAAGAGGACTTTACAAATTTTATCATCAGTTATATTCTTTACCGTTTTCTATGACTGACCTCGAAAACAGGATTGTATTTAATTATGTGTTTGGTTGGATTTTCAAGTTCGAATTGCTGAAGGTTAATGCAACAGTGACGAAAAATGGGGCACTTCTTCCTGGGTTCTGGAAAGATGCCTTTATTCCCTTCCTAGAAAGTTGTCTCCCAGCTTTGTCTTTCCACCCTGGAATGATGTCTTCAAGATTTGCCCTCAATTGATGCTGGAATTATGTCTTCAATATTTATTCTTTCATCCTAGAGGGGGAGTGGCTTATTGCGTTGGACACACCAGTTCTCGTCTGATCACTGAAGTTAAGCAAAGCAGCCCCAGCTAGTGCTGTACTAACATTCATGGCCGCGTGCGGCGACGTGTACGTCATGTGGTGGAGGTGCGCTCTTATTGGTCAAACGGCTTACGTTTAACGGGAAAGTTGAATTTTTTTCAACTTTCCCGGCCGTTGCCGTTCTCGTTCCCGATGTTATTGTGAAGCGGGCTTTAGTGTAGTGTTTGTGCAGGCTCTGCATTTAAACTGCGCTGTGGACGGGGCTCTAATCACCTTGCAATTGAAGGGCCCTAAAACACCAACGAACGAAATCCACCCACTCCGGGTCTGAAACAACTTTTTCATTCCGCCCTGGAACATCACTTGTCCTACTTGGCCCTTTCACCCTGGATTGTTGTCTCCAGGCCTGTTTCCTGAATTAAAAGAACGGCACTGATTGAATAATTGTGGAAATAAATGACCAAGCAGGATGTCCTTTATTTAATGTTTCCCTTTAATTTGAATAACAAATATACGAAAATGAAGTGCACACACACACACATCCGTCACTAATGCGCATTGTATCTTTATCTGTCTTAAAAATCGAAATTGAAACAGGATAAGTGTTCACTTATAACATTTGCACCTGTCCAGTAGTTATAGTTATGAAATACGCTTTAATGTCCTGTTGTTGATCACATTGTCACAGGTGCCTCAGTTCAAATGGCGAGCTGAACTTGAGATTTTGAAGAGGTTCTACTGTGTCTCCACTTAACGTCGTCAGTTATTGCCTTTTCGGCCTACAAGAACACATGGACGAACCTCAGGGGCTGGGGGAGAGAGAGTTCTCTAAACACAAAACAAAGGCAAACGCCGTTAGGTTTCAGTGGAATGTAATAACATAAATAAAACAGAATATTGAACAAAATATATCGGGCCCGGACATTTTGGCCATCTTAGTCCGTTCGAATATATTCAAGTGCAGTCGTCAAGTGGTTAAGTTTACAAAAATTAAAGGAAAGAAATCGTTTTTTGAATGAGATGGATGGGCTTGTTTTTTTTTTACTGCATAACAAATCCTGGTTCAATATTTGACACTGCTGAGGTAACCAGTGGCGTAGCCAGGATTTAGCGCCAGGGGGAGCAGCAAGCATTTTAAGAAGGCGCCATTTTTCAATCTTAAATAGGCGTCATTTTCTGAAAATTTGCTCAGGGGGAGCGGCTTCTCCCCCTGCACCCCCACTAGCTACGCCACTGGAGGTAACATATCTTCAACGTTTTTTAGCGATGGCTGATATTGGGATTTAATGTGTTAATGCTGAAAAAGAATTCACATAAATATGTGTTGTTCATAGGCAGAAGAATATTTAATGCCATATCAGAGATTGTGGGAAATTCAGTTCTAGTTCTGAACCAGAATTCAGTCAGGGGCTTTTATTTTGGCACATCTACTTTTAAGTTTGAGTCACTTGAAAGCTCAGCAAATTCCTCTTGCGATAAAAGTTTCACAATGATTTTTCACGATTATAAAATTGTCGATACTGCGAAATATTTTGAACGAATTCTTTTCTACCCTACTCTTCCAAATGTTGAACTTTTTAATAAAACTTTCAATTTTATCATTCGAAGTAAATACATTCGGCTGTTATAACGAACGCAAAGGGGATGAACAATTCTTCGTTATATCTAGTGTTTGTTATACTTATACCGCATTTACACATTCGCGAATACGACGAGGCGAGTGGCGAAGCGAGCATGTTCGACGAATGTGTTAACACTACATTCGTCATTCACCTCGTGGTTCGCCTCTCCATTCGTGGCGCTCGTGAGTGACCTGAGGCGATTTGAGAATGACTATCGAGACAATATGAGTCAAAGGGCGCCAGCGACGAGGTGATTGGAGAATGACCATCTGACGATGTCCATCTGAATGGACACCGGGTGATATATTGGTCATAGTTTTTTCTGCAGCCAATTGCCGGCCAAAGCTGCACCCCTACGATTATTTATTGTCGGTCTAGTGTTCGTTGCGGAATGCTACCGACGCCAGGGGGCGAGCTCCTACACCTGGAAATTTTGCCTCATCTACCCGTTGCGTAGTAGAGAGGGTTGTTTTACTTGCAAGTGCCATCATACACCCACACGGGACCTCGGTTTTACTTCTCATCCAAAAGAAGGCACACTCACGGCTTCTCTCTTACCGAAAGAGGCTGACCCACCACAGTCCAGTATCGAGCCTAGAACTAATGGAGTAGTTGCCGAGTGTGCTAACCACTATGCCACCATGGCGGGTTCATTTATGGAACAGCCTTTTTTAAATACTTAGGCTGCATTAAAAAAGTCAAGGCTTGAATTTTTATGTTATTTGTGTTTTATGTATGCAGTTAAATTCGAATTTTCCAAAATTTGCAAAAAAAAAAGTTATTCCGGCAAAAATGGGTTAATAGAAACACTCACAAATATACATATTTTAGTATAGTGTTGATCCACCTTTTGCTGCTATCACAGCGTTTACTCTCTGGGGCATACTGTCCACAAGGTTTTGATTTGTTGCAACAGATAATTTATGCCATTCTGCCATAAGTGTCTTGGACAGTTCAGTCACAAATGTTGGGTGTTCTGCACAAGTGTGCAATCGACGTTCCAACACGTCCCCGGATGATCGATAGGGTTCAGATCAGGACTCTGTGCAGGCCAGTCAAGTTCTCGAACCCCCATTTCATCAAACCATGTGCCTACAGCCCATGCTTTATGGCAAGGTGTGTTATTGGGCTGAAACAGAAACGGGCCATTGCCAAAGTGCTGCCTGAGAGATGTGAGTGCCACATTGTCCAGAATGTCCAGGTAACGCTCTGCATTTAGATGTCCATCCACAGAAACAATTGCACCCAACCCATACCATGACAAGCATCCCCACACCATCACTGGCCCTCTGCCGAACTTCACTGTGGGCACAACACAGCTTGGCAGGTAACGTTTGCCATACCGAAACCCATCCATCTGATTGCCAGATGGTGTAGTGGGACTCAACACTCCATTCAACCATTCACCATTCATCCAGAGTCCAATGTCGTCGCGCTGTGCACCATTGTAATCTCACTGCGTTGCTGGTGCTGATATAAGGCTTGTGGGCTGCCGCTTGCATGCAGTTCCCTGTGAACAGACTTGGTACTCACAGTTTTTCCCATCTACTCTATGATCAGTTCATCAAGCAATGTGTGACGGCTTGCAGTGACCATTTTATGAAGAGCTCTTTGGTCTCTAGCCGACATGATCTTGGGTCTTCTTGTCCTAGGTGGAACACTTGTGGTGCCTTTCTCTTTCCAGGCCTGGATGACGTTGTGAACGGTCGATTTTGGGATGTTTAGGAGGGTTGACGTCTCCCTAACGGTTTTGGCACCTGACAATTGTACCTCTTTCAAAGTCTGAAAGCTCTTTTCTTTGAGACATTCTTTTAGCATTCACATAAGTATCATCTCATAATAGTGCACTCCGTTATATAGTGCTGGGAGGAATGTCACCTTTGATATTGCAAAGGAATGTCACATTTTCATGCAAATTAGGGTAGTCCCATGACTTTTGATAGGGTAGTGTATGCTGTGGATGGGGTCTAATGACCTTGTTGTTGAAGGGCCCTAAAACACCAGCTAACAAAGCCACACTTGTCAGTACTAACTGGGGTTGCGTTGCTGAAATGTTATGTCCAATGCAATAAGCTGCTGTCCTTTGGCCCAGGCTTGTACCAAGGTGCGGTTTTTTTCACCACTTTCGCCAGAACCTGCCTTCGCCTTTACTAAGGCTCCATGTGTGGGCCTCGAAATATTACAAAATGTAAAATGTATTAAAAGGCCTTGCAAAATATTTATTTTTCAACTCGTTTCTGCAAAAGCTAACGCAGCTCTGCCAATAGGCCTCGTTTTACACATTTTTTTTTGGTCCCCGGCAGTTTTTGTTAATTTCTATGATTCCTAGTGGTTTTACTAAAGCTGCTTGCAAATTTTTTTTCAACGGCACAAACCAACACCCAATAGCTGTTCGTTAAAGAGTCAATTAGCACTGTGGGATAATGAAGGGATCAACCAAACCGTTCTTTATATCGAGTGGTTTCGTTATATCAAGGAACTTATACATGGGAGGTATTGGCATTTTGACAGGGAACCAGCTACCCTGTTTATTTTATTGAGATTCGTTATATTGAGAGTCGACTGTATATTGCAATTTTTTTCCTTGAAAGAAGAAGTTGACATCGTTTTATTTCTGGAAAATATCTCACAGATAACACAGCTTGGATTGCCATAGGTCATTTTGAAAAAAAAATGTAGGAAAATCACATTTTTGTTCAGTTGAAAATATTTTGATTTTGTCCGTTAATAGCAACAACCTGCTTAAACGTTGACCTCTTGATATCAATCTTTTGCATACAATAATAAATTTACATACAGTGAAACCTGTCACATTGAACACCTTTGTAAATGAAACACTCTTTAAAATAGAACAGAACAACTTCCATAGAGTTAACACTGACCACCCCCTGAATAAATAGAACACTCACATACTGTGAACATGGAACACGTTTTAGCATTTCATGTGGTGGAATTTCAACCTATGAAAACTGAACACATGACTTGCTAAAGCGCTTTTGTTTCATAATACAGTATTAGGCTTATAATGGCGTGCAAGTATCACGAGTTCAGTTTTGAAGATAAAATTAAATTAATTAAAGATGTTAGTTCAAGAAAAAGTTACAGATGAACTGCAAAAAAGTTTGAAGTGTCAATTGGTTCAGTTACCTGCATTTATAAAAGACGTGAAGAATATTTGCAACTCTATGAAAATGAAAGCACCAATGATGGGAGGAAACGTAAAATAAGAAAAACAGGCAATCATCAATTGAATGAAATGGTTTGGAAGTGGTTTTTAGAGGTCCATGCTGCAAACATTCCAGTTAGTGGACCCCTTCTTCAAGAAACTGCAAGAAAGTTTGTTGTAATGCTGGGAAATCACACTTTCAAGGCATCAAATGGTTGGTTGGAGAGTTTTAGATCTAGTCACAACATATCGTTTTGAACATTATGAGGAGAAGCTACATCTGCAGATGTGGATGCAGCCAAAACCATTAAAGAGAGAATTAGTCATTTGTGTACTGGCTATGAACCATGTGAAATTTTTAATGCTGATGAGACAGGATTATTTCTCAAAGGTACAGTACAGTACTGTATTTTTAATTTCCAGTGCTTTGAGTGCCAGAAATAAACTCATGATGGTTGCCATCAAAGTCACTTGTTCAAAAACATGAAAAAAACAAGGGGTCTAAGATAAAAAAGGAAAGAGTAACAGTTCTCCTTGGATGCAGCTTAACAGGTGAAAAGCTAAAACCACTTGTTATTAGTAAAGCTGCAAAGCCATGCTGCTTTAGAATCATTGATGTTAACAAACTTCCTGTTACATGGTGTAATAATCAATCTGCATGGATGACAACTGATTTATTTGCAGATTGGCTTGGAAAGTTGAATGCATCCTTCCAGAGAAGCAAATTGCAAGATATTGTTATTTCTTGGATAATTTTTCTGCACATCCAGACATTCAACTCGGCAATATTAAATTAAAATTCCTTCCACCAAATTCAACATCCTTAATCTAACCTTGTGATGCTGGTATTATAAAAGCTTTCAAGCATTATTATTGCCAATCATTCTTATGACATCTCATTGCTGAAATAGGATTAGGTGAAAAAAATCCAATTCATACAGTTTCAGTGTTGGATGCAATTTGCTGGATAAATGAAGCATGGAATTGCATCACTAATGCAACAATTTCAAATTGCTTCAAACACTGTGGATTTGACCTGGAAGTTTCTAATGATACCCAAGCTGCCTCAGATTTCCTAAATCCTCTTATAAATTATTTGCAAAATCAGGGATTTGAATGTGATGACATCACAGGAATTTATCAATTTTGATAATAATTATCAGTGCTCTTTAGAAGAAGTTTCACCATCACTTGTTGAAGATATTATCAATGAGTTTTCAGAAAATGCCAATGTGGAAGAACTTGAAGAGGGAGAAGCTCCCCCTACAGAGGAAGAAGCTCTCCCAACAGCAACAGAAGTTAATGAAATGATTAAAAAGTTGAAGATGTATGCATTATCAAAAAAAAAAATAGTCTTTATCCTTCTATTTTCAAATTTGAATTTACATTCACAGATAAGCAATTGCAGCATGTTAACTTTATGAAACACTCTTCTATTGCTGATTTTTTTTGGAAATGATAATAAAAATTGATTTTTCTATAATGGGAACACCTCCTTACAAGGAACACTATGGTATGGTCCAGAATGTGTTCCAATTAGCCAGGTTTCACTGTAGTGGGAATCTGCATCCTTACAGAGATTTTAAAATGAGCAGCTGTTAAGGCCATGGCTATTAATAAAATTTACAATCTTAGCAGCATCCTGAAGCACATTGTTCAATTCTGGTGCTGCAAGGGCCTCACAATGAATAAGTTAGTTAGTAAATGTTATATGATCATAATGAGAAGCTTGAAAAAATGATTTAATACCAATATTTTTGCCCATCATCACTTTTGCTCCATCTGTGCATACTCCACAGTAATTTTTTCCATTCTAAACCTTCAGTTTCTAAAAATTCGTCTTCTTTACAATATACAGTGCAGCGAGTGCACGAGTTCGGCTATAGCAAACCCGTTAATACAGTCTAACTTACTTATAAGAGACTTGGAATATCTTGGAATCTCTGGTATAAGAAAGCCATTTGGAATTCCCATCTGCATTGTCCTATGCTTTTTGTGTTAATGTACATGGTTATAAGAGACTTGGATAAAAGAGAAACTCGCCTGTATGAGAGAGCACATTTTGACAATTTTGATTTGTCACTCGGATATCAGAGAATAATGAGACTGAGGGATCCATGCTGAACAGTGTATGTTATGCAAGGCATACAGATGACGTCCTGCAAAGGCATTTTGTGATGTGGAGCATATGGTGGAAAGCAAAGCTTTAAAGAAGCAGGTTGAATGCAAAATCACAGATTTCTTTGATTTTTTTTAATTATATAGTCATCATCATAATACCCTTATCCCACCTGTAGCTGGTTCAGATGTGCAGGTTATAGCTCTCCACTCTCGTCACTCTCCCACCGGGTCCCTTTCCACCCCACATACCACCATATCCCTAGAGTAGCTTATTGCATTGGACACACCATTTGTTGTCTGGTCACTGAAGTAAAGCAACACAACCCCAGCTAGTACTGGCATGAGTGACTGCTTTGAAAAACTTGGTACCACTAAAACTGGCTAAAACCGTCACATTAGTGTAGTGTTTATGCAGTCTCTGCAATAGACCTATGCAGTGGACGGGGCTCAATGACCTTGTAGTTGAAGGGCCCTAAAACTCCTACCAACCAAACTAACCATATCTCTATAGATAAATACCAGTATACTGTAATATACTGTATAGTTTTTAATCTGCATGCAGTCTGGAATATCCCTGTTGTGCATTGGTATTGTGGAATGGGTCAGACACCTTGCATTGTTATAACCAACAAAACATTAATTTACATGCCAAATTTCTATTTCGGTTGTATAATGTAATGCTTGAATACCATATTTATTGTTATAAATGGCACGTCATTTATTTTTTCAAAAGTTTTTTTTGTTGCGCCGTTTATTGGAGGGGGCTGTTAATTATTTTTTCAATTTATAAATGGATACTTTTTAGCCAGACAAGTTGATTCCATTAATTTTGATTTTTGCTGACGCCACTTTCGAATCTGAATTTATTGGCAAAATGAAATTGAGAAAAATGATCAATAGTTCATTTAAAATTTAAATCCTTACCCAAGATTCAGATAACTCTAGAGGTTTAGCCAGAGGACAATTACCATCATTCTCAGCTGCAGAAATTTCCAACAATTTAAATGCTAACGAATACTTTCTCTTTGAAACTTTTCTTTCAACAATATCTGCACTACAGCTTAGTTTACACGAGCAAACAACTTGCTCAACTGGCTCCACAGCCAAGGTAAGGACACCTTGGGGAAACACTAGGGGCATTCCTGTGAAAGTTGGGGTGCACCAAGGTTCAGCACTTAGTCCATATCTTTTCATCCTGGTTATGGACGAACTACTAACAGGTGTAGGGGAATGGGCCCCTCAGTGCTTGGCGTTTGCTGATGACACCAGAGAGCAGAGATAGAAGGGACTAAACGATATAAGAGGAGCATTGGAAAAGGGAGGGCTAAGGATTAACACAAAGAAGACATAGTATTTAGCATTCAATTGGGATGGTCAGGTAAACAGTGGGGACATATGCTCTAGGGGTGAACTTGTGAAAAAGGTGCAGGAGGTAAAGTACTTAGGATCAACATTTTAAAGCAATGGGGAGATAGACTTGGACGTGACCCGTAGAATCAATGCGGGGTGGTTGAAATGGAAACAGGCAAGTGGAGTCCTGTGTGATAGGAGGGTCCCAATCAAGTTGAAAGGGAAGTTCTACAGGACAGTGGTTAGACCAGCGATGCTATATGGTTCAGAGTGCTGGGCAGTAAGGAAAAGCCATGTAACTAGAATGAAAGTAGCCGAGATGCGAATGCTGCAGTACACGAGTGGTGTGTCAAGAGCAGATAGCATTAGGAATGCATATATTAGAGGTAGCCTGGGGGTAGCGGACATTGCTGAAATAATGAGGGAAAATAGGCTGAGGTGGTATGGTCACATGAGAAGAGGGGAGGAGGAGCTTGTTAGGGCCATACCAGGAATGCAGGTGGTCGGGAGCACCCGGGGCAGGGGGAGACCAAAGTTAATGTGGGAGCAGGTCGTCCGTAAGGATATGGCGATGTGCAGAGTGGATGGGGACCTGGTGAGAGAAAGACGGGAGTGGAGGGCTAGAACCCGCAGACCCGACCCCGCTGCAGGCGGGATAGGGATGAAATGTTGTTAATGCCTGGTGAAAAAATAAGTGGAAAATATATGCAAATTATTGACAAAATTGCAATTGTGTATTGACATGCAAAATTTTAAGAGTCAAAAGTAAACAACCACGTATGATTTTACCAGTAATTTTCAAAGCAATAAGACATAATTTTGTCCTCTGAACAACAATAATTCTATTCGATATTCTATTTCATATTCTATTCCTCATTCTATTTGAAAATAATATTCAATCTTGTCGCAAAATGGAGAAGAGAAAAGAAGTTAGTAATGATTGGAGAAAAGTCTTCATAAAACTTAGAAATGAAGGTAAAACTTTTGCTAAAATCGCTGAAATTCTTAATATTTCCCCATCAACTGTAAAAACCTTCATGATTAAATACAATAAGACTGGAAAAATTGAAAGTCTGCCTCGTTCTGGTCACCCCAAAAAAGTTGAACGTGCAGTGGTTTGTGAAGTCTGGAAAAATCCTTTGGCAAGTGCTGTTGCTATTGCAAAAAAGTCATTCATTTCTTAGTAAAGTACCAGTTATGCCAGCACAATAAGGTAGGCACTAAATGATGCAGGATTACATGGCAGAGTACCTAGGAGGAAGCCATAAACCTCCAAAGTGAATAAACAGAAAAGACTTGATTTTGCTACAAAATACAAAAATTTTGACTTTTCATTTTGGAGTAATGTTATTTTTACATATGAATCTAAATTTGAACTTTTTCGACCTGAAACAAGACCAAAAATATGGAGATCTCAAAACCAAGAGTATCAACCACACAATGGGTGTATGGCTTCCTCTGGAGTTGGTAATTTAGTGTTTGTGGACTCTATTATGAAAAAAGATTATTTGAAGATTTTGCAAGATAATTTGTTGATTAGTGTGGATCATTTAAGGCTAGGACCAAGTTGGATCTTTCAGCAGGACAATGATCCAAAGCATTAGTCCAATTTGGTGATGGAATGGTTACTGTATAAGGTGCCAAAAATACTTGATCACCCATCCCAGTCTCCAGATTTAAATCACATTGAACATTTATGGTTGTACACTTTTGAGGCTTAAAAAATGGTATATCAATACACATTTGCCTGTTTTTCAATACCTTACATACATTTTCATTTGATTTTTTCACCAGGTATTAATAACATGTTATGGTTGAAATTATAAAACTATTTTTTTATTTATGTGAACTACATTTTTATTTACAAACAAAAATGTGTTACAATCATGCATGGTCGTTCACTTTTGACTCTCGCTGTATACTAACAACTGAGCTAATTTAGTAATATCAGTTGTTTTGTCCAACTGAATTGAAAATTTAAGACTTTCTTTAATTCTTGTAATAAGCTCCTCTAGCCCACTCCTCCAACTAGCCCACTTTAGCTCAATGCTAGCTAGTCAGA
This sequence comes from Trigoniulus corallinus, assembly GCA_013389805.1. NCBI lineage: Eukaryota > Metazoa > Arthropoda > Diplopoda > Spirobolida > Trigoniulidae > Trigoniulus > Trigoniulus corallinus. Next base: position 6,765,685 of record JAAFCE010008833.1, read on the forward strand.
GCGTCTAAGAGCGACAATTTGGTGAGCTCTATCCTGACACATCCTGGGAAGCCCAGGGCTATTGGTGCACACTCATTAATGCTGTTTTGAAGGTGTATTTTTAATTTTAGGTATAGGAACATGATATACAGTATCAAAATTTCACATTTTTGTTGAGCTGTGTGATGCGATTGTTAAAACCACCCCTGTCTATTGAAAAAAATGTAACTTTGCATTGTCCTGAAAAAACTACTGCCAAAATTTCTTATCTGTTTTTGGAAGTGAATGTCCCCCTCCATCAACTATAACTTTTTCCTAACCATTTAATCCCATATCGCATAGAATTTTTGAAAAAGGCATTGGTTACTTTAAAAGAAACACCCTGTATACATAACTGAGATCCAACGGTTATTAAATCTGTTTTGGCCCTCAAGAGTAAAGTTTATGACTGGTGCTAAATAGTTGTACAGGGCATTTTTAACATATCATTATGAATTACTCTTAATAACGCACATTTATTCAATTTTATTTTCTAGTTTTTGTCATTGCTCACGTTTAATAATTTAAAAATTTGGTGGCACTGTATCAACGACACATTTCAAGGCACAAAAACGCCAAAGAGAATGCAGTAAAACACGTTTATAGCGTTCATGGCTTCAACGTCAATGTTCAACGTTCATGTCTTTTTGCGCTGGTCCCGGCAGAGCCTATGGCTTTTTAATGGTAGAGTCTCACGGATATAGTTTGCTTTTACTGCCATAACGTTTGCAAGGCCCTGGTGGGCAGCCAAGTTTTTCATATCCTATCATGGATATGAAAAACTTCCAACCTGTATGTGCACATGTCCTGATTAGGAATGTTGCATATGTGCAGAATGTACAACATAAACTGTGCATTACATGCATTGTACATGAACAGACCACTCAATCTTGCTAATGTGTTGATTTAGTAGTCATGACACAAGCGACCTAGAATTGAGGTGGTAAGACAATTTACAATGAACTTGTGTAGAGGTCAGCCAATATACCAAGAGGATATGTGTGCCTCACCATCCAAAAAGGGAGTGGCAAATTGCATTGTATACATCAGTTCTCATCTGATCACTGAAGTTAAGCAACACAACCGCAATAGTACTGACATGGGTGGCCACTTGGGAAAACTGGGTACCGCTATTATCAAAAAATCGTCGCATTAGTGTAGTATCTGTGCAGTCTCTGCATAAGAACTGTATTATGGAAGGAGCTCTAATGACCTAGTAGTTGAAGGGCCCTAAAACACCAGCAATCAAACAACATCCAGAGGTGGAAGCAGCCATCCACCATGAAGCAATCATCAATTCTTGATTACTGTACACATAGGGAAATCATTTACAGTATGTACCCCAACATGACGTTTTACCACTATGCGGTAGTATGGATGGAAAAGCGGAAAAAGGCATATCATGGTTATAGTTTTTTTCACCGTTATAACGTTTGTTCCCTTTGGTCTGCAACAAAACGTTATAACCATGTTTTACTGTAGTTGAAATAATGGGACCCTGTGGTTGTTTTCATGACGTCATTCTGTGGCTTCTGGTAAAGGGGAATTCAAGGTATGCATTTGTAAATGTTGTTGACATGGGGACTTGTTTATTTTGTTTTTGGGAAGAAAAGTAAGGGGTTATTTACATTGATTGTTGTTATTTATGTCATTATTGTAAATATGGTTTGTTGGTTATACCGCGTGGGCAGCAAGTAACTACCCATGATTTTACTTGGTCATAACTCTGATTTGCCTTGGAGATTTTGGATGAGTAGCACAGCAATTGAAAGATTGGTTTATTGGTTACAAATTTCTCATTGGGACCATTCAGATTTGATGGTTCTGTGGAGTTATCCATTTCTTTGATATTTGACTTTTTCAATGTCACCGCTACCCCGTAGCATTTCTAAAAAGAAATGCTTTCCAAACCATGAGGAATTAAATGTAACACAAACTTCTATTCATGTTGATTTCCAAAGCTTATGAAATCTAACTATGGATGCTTAACTTTATTACAAAAAATGTGGTGTGATTAGAACATGATTTGGCCAATATGATTTTGTATTCAATATGTGGTTTTGATGGTAGCTCAGGGCTTATTTACTACAAATATGCCTTTCATGGTAGAGATGCTGATGAAGCAGAAATCTTCATAGCATGTAATGGAAAAGTCCTTTGGCAGAATCTTTGACCAGGCTCTACAAGATGTTGCAGGAAAGATCATTCATCTGCATAAAGAAGCAGTAAATCTATTATTATTATTACCAACTGTAGTTCAAATCCATAATGCTGGAAACACTAATGATGAAAGGGGTGATACTGAGAATTTGGTTGATATTGATGATGGTAACTAAAGTGATTAGCCTACTTTAGGCACTGTTAATGACACTTCTTATATTGTAACAAATGATATTTTACTTGTTTTTTGTTGCCTTTCCTAGTTTATAAGTATGTCAAAAATATGTCAATTTTGTTTCTAGTTGAAATGCTATAGTTTGTAAATTACTTGAAAAAATGATGGCATGGTAAATAATTCTGACTCATACATATCATAAATATTTGTTTGTATTGCTAATTCACACAACTGTCCATTTATTTTTGGTCAATTTCTTTATATGGCATAATATGCAAGTTAAAGGCAATTTTGCTTTGCACTTCCATGCTTGCAAGTGCGATTGCCGTACTATTCAACAATATATTTGTAAAAGGAACATTGATTATATTTTTCCTTAATATAATGCTACAAAATATTCACATTTCACCCCATTTCCATTCACCCCTGATTTGATGCCAGCTTTTGGAGTGTCCTGCCCCACTGTGCATCGGTAGACCGATGATAAATAAGCGTAGTGGTGAAGCTTAGGTCGGCAACCGGCTGCAGAAAAAACCTATGACCAATATATCACCCTGTGTCCATTCAGAGGGACAAACGGATACCCGACCCTGCCGTAGGCAGGAAAAGGGTTGGAAGTTCCTTATGCCTGGTTCCGTATACCCACGTACTAATGCAATTGCTGTTGAATCAGACAACACAGCATGTCACACTGCTACTTGGGGCGCCGCAGAGCAGCTATGCCTGATGGTAGTTGAGTTGACAGGTGGTCAACTCGCATAGCGTCCCACAGGTCATGCTGCGTTCTGATTGGCTGACGGTTGAGCTGTCTGCTTGAAAAATGGCAGAGGATAAACTAAGACATGACGGCGGCATGCCATGACTCCAAATAAATTTGTTTGTTGTAGTTTAAGGTCCCGTCAACTACGAGGTCATTTGAGACCCATCCTCAGTATAGTTCTAATGCATATACTGCACAGACACTACACTAATGCGATGATTATTGGGTATTAGCAGTACCCAGCTTTCCCAAGGGACCACCCATGTCAGTACTAACTGTGCATGCATTGCTTAACTTCAGTGATCAGAGCGAACTGGTGTGTCCAACGCAACTTGTCACTCCTGCTCCAAATAAAGTGCTACACTTAAGGAATTGCGCTGGCGATCCTTCATACTGCACTAATACAAAACGTCATCAAAATGTCGTCAGTGGCAACGTGATTAGCGTTGAAGTGTGGCGATACGGAACTAGGCATTAGTTAGGAAAAACTCATCTACTGTAGATACCATAATTATTCTAATAAACGGCGCCCTCTAATAAATGGCGCCCTCTAATAAACGACACGCCGTTTATTTCAAAACTGTCTGGAAGTTATCGTGCAAGTTGTCTTGAATTTTTTTAATGATGAACCCTTTAATGCTACACAGGGGTATGGCTATCATCATCACCACACCCTTATCCAGCCTGTGGCAGGGTTGGGTCCGTGGGTCCATTGAACATGCTATGAATGGGAACACCCCAGCCAGGCGTCTGGAACCTGCAAGAATATTGGCTGGTTGTCTTGTGGGTATGCCGGCCTACCACACTGTTCCAACACTACATTTTACAACCAAAATATAAATTTTGGCAGGTAAATTAATGCTTTGTCAGTTTTAATATTGCATGTTGTCTGACCTATTGCACAACAACTATACTGCAATAAGGAATCAGGCTCATGCCTGAACAGAGGTACTGGTGTACCCCAGGGTTTTTCTTCCTCCTCTCTGTTCTGTGGGTGACCCTGGACAACACCACCTATATAACAAGCCTGGTCGCTTCATTATGATGTAACGCATAGTAGGCCTTCCAATTGCTGTTTGTTTGTGGACCTACTATTCATTTAGTAAAGCCGACTTTACGTGTTTTATTACAAATTCTTGTAATAACAAGTCAGAAGATTTCATTACTTTATAGAAAATAAGTTAAAGCACTAGGAAAGGCAATATAACAATAATAAAATGTAAATCGGAGATCAATAATAATAATAATCAACTAAGCTTATAAACATGCTTTTATTTCAGTGTAATTAAAGGAAAAAGATATCTAAAGTAATAGTTACAAAATTATAATTTTATTTACTAAATACATCTAATTTTCTTTTCTTATTTTTGTTAAGTGAATCATTCCTTAACCTCACATAATTGTTTAAAAGGATATTTGAAGATGACTTTAACCCATTAATGCCCACTGTACTCAGTTGAGTACACAACTTTGAGAATTTCTCCCGTGTCTAATGTATGATTTACCATTATGGCTTTCTCTTAATTGATTGTGAACATGACAAACTCTAATTTAAAAATATCTTTAAAAAAATATTGCTGCAAAAAGTCAGTTTTATGGTAGTTTTTGCGATGAAAGTTTCTACAATACAAAGATTTTGGTTTGAATTATTTTGTACTTTTAGGTAATATTTTCTGAAATGTTATTGTAGGCATAATTCATGTACTATATCGAATACTATGCACTTCATGGATAATTTATATACTGGAAGTTAATTAATTCAAGCAAATTTGAAGGTGTACTCAGTTGAGCACAATGGGCACATCCATAGATAAAAACCTCTTTGGTAAAAGGATTTTTAGCAGGAAGGTGTCGATATATTATTTTTCTCAGGAGATTGTCAGTAGTAAAACGCGCTACAAAATTTCACTTTTGCAAGAAAAGGTACTTATGAAGGGCTTGAAGAAGCTATTTGCATTAATTTTGGAAGGGAGGACAAATCCACTGGGTGTGACATCGTGGTCATGCCATGGGACATTCTGGAAACTCTACTAGTCTTAAACCATGGTGAGGATAATGGTAATGATTGCGACACCAGTAATGAAGAACACTTGCTATGGCAAAATGTCACCACCTGGATGCCAAGTTCCAAAATGAAAAAAATGTCAACCATCATAATCACCATAACATCTTTATCCCACCTGTGGTCTGCCATTTCACTGTGCCTGCTTTGACTGGGGGCACTCCCAGCCAGGCATCTTGAACCTGCAGGAATATTGGCTGGGTTGTCAAGGGGGGGTGCCAGCCTACCCCACTTGTTCCAACACCATGTATTGTTTACATATTTATTAGACATGGCTGCAATAAATGCCTGGTGCATTTTGGGTATCTGGGATTTACAATGATTATTCCTGGAAATTTTCTAAGACAAAACCTACCATCAGCATCTAAAAAGAAATGCCCATCATCTTCAAAAATTGGCTTTTGGCCACAAGAAAATAATTGTCATAACCCAAAAAATCTATAACAGCTGAAGTGAATCATTTGTGATTCAGTAAGATGACACTGTGCATCATCATCATCATCATCATACCCCTTTGGCAGGGTTGGGTCTCCAAGTCCATGGAACATGCACTGACTAATGACACCCGAGCAAGGCGTCTGGAACCCACAGGGTTCCCACAACAAGTTGGGAAAGTGCAAAATGTGAAAAGAGACTTTGCATTTAAAGAATGTGTTTTGAAGATTTCCTTACATATGTGCCCATTGTTCTCATCTGAGTACACCCCTGTAGAATCTACATGAAAGTAGAATAATTTTTTTCTTTCACTTTCCTGTTATATTATCATATTATAATTAAAATTATCGTGCAAATTTATCATTTTCCTTGCTGGTTTTCCTATGGGTGTTAATGGGTTAGCAAGCATTTTAAAATCAGACCTTTGTGATATAGACACTTAGAATCTTTTAAAAAGATATCACATTCATTTATAAAAGACATAGTTATGTCACACAAAATTTGATGATGATTGCTACAATGTAAACATTTTCTCTCATTTTCATTTCCAATAAGTTTCAGAGCAATGATAAAATTATACATAATGACATTAACCACATCTGCAGTTGGATACTTCAAGCCCCCTCTGTCCAGCTTTTGAATGAGATTGAAATCATGTTCATTAATGCATAAGTCTTTATCTAATATTAATGCAATCTTACAACTATCCCACTTTATAGTAGATAATGCAATTTTAGCACAATAAACTGATGCATATGTTAAAATAGGTAGCAAATGCTTTGAATTTTTAATGTCTTCATCAGTTAAATCACAATGAAACAGTCTTACTTCATCCTCATCATTATAATCACAGGTCTCATCATAATATTGTTTGTCACAGATCTCATTTTCATTAAGTATATATAACAACCTCAAAGTTACCATACTTTTCAGATCTTAAAGTTAGAAGAGCATAACTATGCATTCTTAACTTTGTCTCTACTTCAAAAATTTGTCTTAATGATACTAAGTATTGGGAGCCTGCCATAGTTCTGTATTTTCCAAATCTTGCCTCCAATGAATCAGTTTGAATTTTTCCTGGCAAGAAATATTTAAATTTCAGTTCTGTGATGCAGTATTGGGATAATTCTATGATTGCAAATGTTGAATGACTAAAAGCTAAATGTGTTTCTCTAGTAAGAGATTTACATTTGCTTGTATTATTTCTCCATCTATCTAACCACATTAAAATATTCTTCAAAAACAAAAAATTGGTATCACTATTACATCCAGTTAATGGTTCATGAAATGCATCTGTAGTTCTGGCACCTTTAAATTTTGTTTTAACATTCACTATTTTCCACCATGATGAAATAAAATTTATAAATTCTTCTGTTGTTTCATAGTTAGGCAAGGTACTGGTTTCACCAACTGCTAGTAAAGCTTCTGCAACATATTCATTAAAAACATTTATTGCAAATTGAACATTTTGCCTTTCAAAATTATTAGGGAAAAGTGACTTTACATTAAGTCCATATGAGTATTTTATCAAATTTGATTTTTCTAAATGGTATAGCTGTTTCACAGTGGAAAATGAAGCAGGATGTAATGCCTGATCTATAGAATCAGTGTCAAATGATTGATATAGTAGTGTCTGATACTCATCTTTTTGATTTATCCAATTGTTTCTTATGCACTTAAATATATGTACTGGATCATTGACATAGAAAAGAGGTTTACTGGGATCACATAGGTAAGGATAAACAACACTGAGTTTTGGTGGTGTACAGAAGTAGCTCATTGATTTTCTGTTTATAGAATTATTATCAGCAACAACACAAACTACATTAAACCCTGTTGATTGAAGACCAACAGTAGTTTTCTTAACAAACTCAAACTCCTCAGCTGTAATTCTTTTCACTGGAAGAATATGGACCACTTCTTTGTATGATGATAGCAAACTTTGTATCATGAAAGCAAGAGCAGTTGTAGCAACTTCTTCTGAGTTATAAGAGACACCTAAAATGTTTCCTCCTTTAAAATCTAAAAATGGCTTCAGGTAAATTTCATCTAACATTAGAGAAACTATGCAGTCACAATTATTCAAAGAAGTAAACCTTTGTTTTATAAATGCTAAAAAATTATCATTGCACTGCTCAATAGATGGACTAGTGCCAAATTTTGAGCAAATTTTTCTAATTGTTCTTGGATGAGGCAAAATTACATTTCCAGAGCTTTTCAAAACGTTATATGAATGAGGAGAAATTGAGTAAAGGATACATGAGAATATTGAGAACGCTGAAGAATATCTATATCTCTCAGTAGAAGTGCTCAATAATTGTAACTGTTCAGTAATAAATTTAATAGTTTTCTGCTTTTCATCATCCTCAAGTACCAGCTTTTTTAAGCTCTCAATTGTAATAGTCAGTTGAAAGTTTTTTTGTACTACTCTTTGCTTTAAGTCAGCTAAGATTTCTTCTAAATTATTAATATTATTGATTTTTTTGTGGGAAGGTATGTGACTTCAATGTATTAACTTCTAGTTTATCTACATATACATGCAATTCAAGTTCCTTATTTATGGTTGCAGATGCAACTATATATGGAGAGGATGAAAATTCAACCAATACAAATGTTACATGACTTTCTCTCCTTATTATTGTCCACTCCTTATCAATTTTGTCACTGTCTAGAACTTTTAAACATTCATCAAAAGTTGAAAAGAATTTTTCAGAATCATATTTGGCTTTTGACTGAATACTTTGTTCTACAGCTAATGATATCTGAAATTGCTCTTTCCTAATTTTTCTCTCTTCTGCTGTTTCTCTTGTAACCTTGTGTGTTGTAAAATATTTTGGACAGTTTGGGAAAATTGTAGGTATAGCTGTGCTTTTTAATTGAGGCCTTGAAAGTTTGACTTTAATGGACTTGCCAGCTTTTTCATCAAATGCCTCACTATAAATCTTGAAATCTGCTTCAGTAGAATGAAGCTGGCACACCTAATATATTTTAGACCAATTATATAACTTAAAAACTTCAGCCATTACTTCTGTGTAATGCAGGCATTCAATATTTTATTAAGACGTTTTGTTACTAATAAGATTTGGGCTTGCTTTTGCATGGTTTGTTATTTTAAAATCCTTTCTATGAATTGCAGCTATCCATTTTTTGCAAAAATCTGCATCCCTTGGAAATGAGAAACAGCTCACTTTGGGACCCTTGCTTGAATAATTCCCCCTGCAATTTGGAACACAGCACTTGTACACCATTTTTTTTTATCAAATTAATATATTAATTTAATGAAAACTATACTTAACTAATTTATATTGATAAAATGCTTTGAAAAAAAACACAACGCTATTTAATTAAAATCACGAGGCGTCTTTCTCATAACATGAGGCTGTTTATGCTGTATACACTAGCGCTATAGTTGCATAGGCCTGCCGTTGATGACGTAGTTACACATATGGGTTTTAGCGGCCAGGCTTGTTATTTAGGTGGTGTTGCCCTGGAGCAATGTGATTCGAAGTATTTTCACATGATAGGTTGAACTTCCTAATAAGTCACAGTCCTGTAAACTAAGCTTTAGTGCAGATATTGTTGAAAGAAAAGTTTCTTTAGTATTTAAATTGTTGGCAATTTCTGCAGTTGAGAATGATAGTAATCGTCCTGTGGCTAAACCTCTACAGTTATCTGAATCTAGGGTAAGGATTTAAATTTTAAATGAACTATTGATTATTTTTCTCAATTTGATTTTGCCAATAAATTCAGATGCGAGAGTGGCATCAGCAAAAATCAAAATTAATGAAATCAACTTGTCTGGCTAAAAAGTTTCCATTTATCAATTGAAAAAAAATAATGAACGGTGCCCTCCAATAAACTACACAACAAAAATGGCCTTTGAAAAAAATAAACGGTGCGCCATTTATTAGAATAATTATGGTATATGCGCTATCCCTCCAACCCTCTTTTTTTTCAAAAATGATTTTAATGTTAAACACCTTTTGTTTTCTAACGGCAAACAACAGAAGCATGGGTACCTGACCGTGCCGTAGGCGAAAACCGTTTTAATATCCTGCCTTTCCCTAAAGCACCTATGCTGTAGGAACCATTGGCGTCAAAACGGGTGAATGAGATCGACAAAAACACGTCAAATAGAAATTGAGTGGAAAATACAGATTTGGCTACTCTGTCCGTTTCTTCCCCTAACGGCACATCGACTCCTCTAACGGGAAACTATCTGTGAACATCCTCGGTAGGAACCAGGAATTTTCTTTAAAAACTAGACGAAATTCAGGTATCCTCGAAGCAGGATCCGGTGGGTAATGGAATTTGGGATTAGCTGGGGTAAAGGCTTGCGCATAGGGGGGTGGTACGATGAGGAAATGTGAGAAAAGGTTGTTTTGCGTGCGATTAACCAGGTTCGCGTGGATTGAAGCTCGATTTAGGTTAACTTGGTAATGTTTAGAGACTTTACCTGTTCTCTGGGGCATGACACCGTTGCGTTATGGCCATTGTTGCCCAATTTGATCTTAATGGCGTCGTGTGATATTCAACGTCTTACTAATACTGGGTATCTATTATTGAATTATGCATGGAAGCAATTGCTCCTACGGCGATCCTTCCTCATAATTTAATTTTGACATTAACCGCGATTTAAATGTAGTTTTTTACGACTCGGTTTATGAGCATCTGGCACAGTCTTTGGGAGCCCCCCTACCCCTACCTCATCACTGCTGTGTTTGAGGTCGTCTGTAGTTGATTGAATTTCGCTTCACAATTTTCATCATAAATGTGTTTTGTGCTGGAATGCATTTACGATTATGAAGCGCAGAAATGTGATTGTTTACTTTAATTCACCGTTCAGCGATTACGAGCCAAAATGGCATGTGACAAATAAACCAACCTGTTCTACTCCTTGAGGGACGCATTTTATTCTTCTCCCACTCGTTTTCTACAGTAAGCAAATCGTAACCCTTTTCCCGCCTATGGCAGGGTCGGGTATCCATCTTGTCCGTCCGGCACAACGGCGAAGGCAGGTGTTTTCCGCAGCTGATTGCCGACTAAAGGTGCAACCCCTATGCTTGTTTATCGTCCTGGAAATTTTACCTCATCTACCTGTTGCGTAGTACAGGGTTGTTTTACGTGGAAATGCCATCGTAAACCATTCGGATTTACTTCTCGTCCGAAGACGTCTCTCTCGCCCTAAAGACGCCAACCCACCGTGGTCTAGTATCGAACCTAGAACTTTCTCACACTTCTAATGGGAATATTAAAAACCACGAAAACCGGAAATTCCTAAACTTATGAGTTTCCCCTCATCAGATGACCTGAAATGCCCTCTTGTTTCAGACTTTATTGGGAGGCTAAGAGTGCGCCTTACTCCAGATGAGAAATGAAACCGAGTGGTGTGCGATGGCACAGCCAAAGAACCCTCTCCACTATGCAACAGGTAGATGAGGTAATATTCTTTGGTGTAGGAACTCACTTCTAGCGTTGGTGGAGAGCCCCAAAGAACAGTAGACCGACGATAAGTAAGTATATATAACTCATAAATAAGTAGCCCGCTGCGAAAAAATTCCGTTCAATACTGTATTTATTGTAATAAACGACGCGCCGTTTATTTTTTCAAAGTCTTTTTGTTGCGCCGTGTATTAGAGGGCGCTATTTATGTTTCAGTACCTTTAATAAGGCATAGAAAACCCAGCCCATTATTCCTGTGGATGCCAGACGTTTGGCTGGGGTGCCTCCAGTCAGATCATGTTCAGTGGACCCACAGACCCGCCCCTGCCGCAGGCGGGATAAGGGTATGATGATTATGAATTCAGCACCTTTAATTAACAGTGCGCTGTTTATTACTTTTTTCACCTTGATGGTGCGCCGTTGATTAGAGGGCACTGTTAATTAGAATAAATACAGTATATCACTCGTGTGTCCATTCAGAGGGACATGTTGGGTACATCACACTGCCATAGGCGGGAAGTGGGTTAGGTATTCCTTGCCACTAGAGGTGTCACCTTTTGTAGTCTTATGTTGTCACTACGGGAGTATTTGTTTGCGAACACTGAAGATAAGTTTGTTACTGCTCCACTTGTTCAGAGAACCTAAACGAGTGTTTAGCTATATTTAGCATTCTGAGAGCTGTTGATGGACATAAGACTGGCATGCAGTTGCCACTTAAATTCGCACCCCGGAGCTACATGAAATGTTCGTAAATCGAAGAGGTTCGCGAGCATTTTCTAGACTGCATCGATTGTGGTCAAGGCAGATGATTCCTTTCGGACTGGACAGAAGTCGAAAATGTGTCTTTTGTCGCATATGAAGCATAGTTTGGTACCGCATGGTGTGTATGATGCAACCTACAAGCACAAAATCCCCGTACTGCAGAGAATATGGTACACATGTAGCTTGGCAAAAGCTTCCATCCATCAGCCTACCCCTGGCGTCCGTGGTTGACAACCAGTTCGACAGTAAATAAGCAAAGAGTTGGAACGCTAGGTCGATAGCAGGGCGACACCAATACCTTACAACATTTCTCCTTTATATCCCAACTCTGTCAATGGTAGGAAAAGTTTGAAATGGTGATGGGGTCGATACTCCCGCCATACAGAAACAAGGTAATGGAAGCACGGAAAATTGAGTAGGAAACCTAAAGGTGGGTGTATCACGTAATGTTGAATTAGAACTGTCCAAATTGCGCAAGTACAGATTGGTAGAATTATAGGTCGATAGAATTCATGATTGCTTGAGTTTTGTATACTTCGCTTCATCATCATCACACCCTTCTCCAGCCAATGGCTGAGTCGGGTCTGCAGGTTCCAATCCTCCACCACCGCCTATCATCAACCAGGCCGCTATCCACCCTGCAAATATCCGTTCGCTTTGGTCTTCCTCTCCCTCTGGTGCTCCCTACAACCTGCAGTCCCACGATGGACCTAATGAGCCCCAACTCCCCCTTCTCATGAGAGGTCCATATCGCATTCTTATCCTTGACTGCCTTTTCCCTAGTTACATCCTTACTAGCTCTATCTCTGGTCATTGGCAGTCTAAAAACTGTACTCTCTCCTTCTTTTCTCCCTTGCTCCTCTTATAGCGCCCCATATTTTTGGTGCTTGGCCAGGGCAATGGTCCTCCTAACATTTTTCATTGTCTGTATATAGGGCGTTTTTGAACCCAGGTCTCCCATGTCTTGCCACCTATGGAATGCCACCTTTTTTTTAGTCTGATGGCGGCTTCCACCTCCTCATTCCACCACCATGTCTACCTACCCTGAGAATTGCCTCCTACTCTAGCCATACCAAACATTGCCTTTCCACATCTGACCTGGCATCAGCAGACCCTTCCTAATCCCATTCTACCTGGGTTCTTTCCATGCATGGCAACTGACTGTCCCGTCATTAGTATTTCCAGCATGAACAACTTATGCCCACTTTCTTTCTGGAAAACCTCACTGGGAAGCATCTAGCATCTGAGATCTTAGCCCTGTGTTGCTGCTGTACCATGAAAAAGTTTATTTGGGACGTCCCCTGTGGTGAGTGAAAGGTGATGAGGTGCTTTTGCTTCTTCCTGGACCATGTATTGGCCAATGCAAGACCATGTGCTTGGGCTGACTCCAGGACTTTCTGGTCTGCAGAGCTGACCAGACCATGCCCACATCCCCCATGGGCCTCTTCATACCTCAGCCCATCCTTACTTACGTGGTCATTGAAGTCCCCCCAATAATTAGGCACTGAGTTCACTTGCCGTAGCTAATCCTGCCATCTACTAGCTGAACCACCCTATCAAAGTCTCTCCAATAACTTATCTATTGTTGTGTCACCCAGGTCTGCCTGGGGGCGTATGCACTGATAAGGTCGAACCCAATGCCCTTTGAGACTCCTGTTACTAACATCTGCCTACTGTTTATTTACTTAACTGCTGTAACCCCCTGCTGCAATTCACTATTCAATACAATCCCCACCACATTTCGTCTCTCCTCACAACCTGTGTATATAAGTTTGCATTCTTCTCCCAGCACCTGTGATGAATTTCTCTTCCACCTTGTCTCCTGGAGGAAAGCTATTCTAATGCGTCTGTGCTTGAGGGTGCCCACTAGTTCCCCATAGGAGAGGAGGAGCTCGTTAGGTCAGTTTCAGGAAGTCATGTGGTTGTAAGCACCTGGGACAGGGGAAGACTGAAGCAGACGTGGGAGCAGGTTGTACGTGAAGATATGATAGTTCAGGGATGACCAACGTCTTCAGGAGGCGGCCAAATTTAAGAAATATTTCCTGCTGGGCCACAAACCTAATTTGTTGTTGTTGAATTAAAGTAAACAAGCAAGCATGTTGCAGCTTCGACCACATCGTCGCTCCCATTATTTGAGATCGTGGTCAAACGCTTGCCTGGTTGATGCCGACTCATGATGTAATGTTGTATTGGATATACCATAAAATCTCATGTAAAGTCCGCATCTCAAATATAGTCTGCATTAGCGATGATATTTTTCAAATAGTCTGCACTCATGTATAGTCCACACTTTAAAATTCCTACTGTAGCCAGTGGCGCAACTTGTAGGGGCAATGGGATCAAATGAATTTGAACATGAAATGTCAGATTGCTCTGACGATGAAATTGAAATGAGAAAGATTTTATATTGGATTATCATATAAATAAGAACGTACTGTGTAAAGTCGTGTTGCTAAGTGTAATAAATTGTTCAGAAAATGAGAAGCAGTTTTCATTGAGAACCTTTGGTTTCATTTATAGTCCGCACTAAATGACCCCATGTTTCACGTATAAACCACGGGCACTACGTGAGATTTTATGGTATACAATAATTTTATGCTTACTTGACCTAGCTCCGCTGGCCGCAACATGACTCCCGGCGAGCAGCATGCGGCCCGCGGGCCTCGTGTTGGCCACCCCTGTGGTAGTGTGGGGTGGACGATCACCGGACAGCTTGTACCCAGACCCGACCCTGCCACAGGCGGGATAAGGGTATAATGATGTTGCAGCTTTGGTCGGCAGCCGGATGCGCAAAATACCGCCCAATAGATCGTTCATGTGTTCATTCAGAGGGAGAAAGATGTAACGAACCCTGCTTTAGGCGGGGAACGGGTTAGTAGTCGCCTACTAGGTTATAAGCTGTCTCCATGGATCAGTGGTTCGCTAATGTGACTTCTTGCGTCCTTGGTTATAAGGTCAATCCCGACCGATGGGAGCGGCTTATTGCGTTGGACGCCCGTTAAGCTACGCAACCCTTGCTAGTATTGTCAGGTGTGGCCACTTGGGAAAACTGAGTACTGCCAATACCCAAAAATCGTCGCATTAGTGTATTGTTTGTGCAGTATCTGTGTTAGAACTACACAACGGACGGAGGTCTAATGATCTTCTAGTTGAAGGGCCCTAAAATACCAACGAACAAACAAACCCGATCGAGGCAGATTGTGTCTATTTAACGAGAGAAGCCCTATCTGCGCCTGTTGTCGGATGGTTAGGAAACCCGCGGGTTTACCATAAGGATATGGTAGTGTGTGGGTGGAGTTAGAACCTGCTAGAACCCACAGACCCGTCCTGCCACAGGCGGGATAAAGGTATGATGATGATGAAGTAGGAGGAAGCGAAGGCAGGGAAAGTCAAGAGGAAAAATGTCCTCCATTTTTGCAGTGGAAGACGAGGATTGTTGCGCATGCGCTTGCAGTCGGCCACTTGCTGCTGGGAACTCTTGTGGTGGTGGATGTGTTGTAGAGATGCCAGTTTTCATAGTTGGCATAGTAAGCTTTTGCGTTATCAGAACGGGCGGCACAAGAGAAAAAGAAGAAAAATAGTCGACGTTTGAATGAATCGGTTATTGCTGTGTTTGTGGATGAATATTTGTCAGTCTGGAGGTATTGAATTTTGTGCTGAAATCGAAAGGAGTGCAGGGAGCGGTTGGAAGGGGGAACGTGAAGGGTGCTTGCTACACTCCCTGTGGTTTGGTATGTCCTCTTCAAAGATGTGTTGACTCGTGTGTTCTCGCTGTCGACATCCTTTTGTGTGCTTTTCTGCGTGAGGATTCTACTGCTGCATCAATTCAGTTTGCGAATGGATTCTGAATTACGGTGGCCGATGTTTGATGCTCCGATTTCTGATTTGGAGTTGTCAGTTTAGTATGGATGTTTGAAGTGGAGGAGGTTCCTACCACGTGCTGATGACCTCTAGTTTTAGTTCACTCTTTGAAGGAGGAGCTGCAGCTTTTGACATCTTTTCATAGCAGCAGAAAGGGCCGTTGCCATCAACACTGCAGCAGAATCTCTAGTTGGATGTTGGCGGTGAGATGCGATTCGGTGTCACTTTGAGTCCTTCATCACATCGTTGCGGATTTTCTCGTTGACAGAAAAGTATTTTTACCAAAACCTGAATCGATATTATTGTTGATTTGAATAGTTGTTGTGTACATCCGTTTGGTACATAGTAGTGTCCTGTCTCTGTCAGTATACGGAGCTCGCGAGCATTTATTATTTTTGCTGTCTTTTTGAAGTGGATGCTTGGATGTTATCCCCTCTCTCTCTCTCCCTTGTGTTTTCGCTCAACAGTGATCCTTCTTCATGTTTTAGTAGAAGCAAGCCATTGTTGTTGTTGCCAATGGCGATGACCTTTTGAAAAATATTCAAGGGCACAAGTTGGAATTTTGTGTGACTTATCTTCTGGAGAATATAAAACAGGATTACGTTTGATAGATATAAAAATGACTCAATTTGTTACTCATATTCAGCCCAACTTGGAAACGCAAGCACATTACAGACCTCATAGGCCTCATCATGTCGAATTTCGGGAACCACATCATCACGAAGTGACCAACCACGTTCATTCAAGGGTAGATATAGTATTCGTTACTATTTTTGTTTGTTCGTAGTCAACGTCTGGTGTAATCTAATCGAACCTTTTATTGTCACTCCTGTGTGTATGCAAGTCATTTCTGTAAATGATTTTTTTCCTCAAAAATAACGGCGTTCTGAGTGCAGCTATGTGTGTTTAATGTAGAGCAGCAGCACCTTCAGAACGGATATGGACACCTGTGTGATCAGATTGCGAGCAGGCGGAGCAGCATGCCTCCCAGTAAGGACTTGGAGACTCGGGTGGATACACTGCCTTATGATCGCTTCAGGAGGAGACAAATGTAAATAGGTAGAAATTCAGTCAGCCTTTAAGTTAAAATTCAGCTAGTGAGGTCTTTTGAGGAGATCAGAGAAGGGCATGCCATAAATATTACGCATTACTCATATGATGCAGCCAGCTACCTGGGGAAAAAAGTCATTCGTTAATTGGAGTTGTGGTTAAAACCTGACTCAGTGTTTATTGCGACCACCACTCAGGCCTCGCTCGTGAGTTTCAGGCGCCCTAGGCAAGTGGGTCCATCACCGTCTCCCATTAAATTTAATGCAGTTCTAAATTGTCCAAGCGCCTCTTGCCAATACATTGCTACATCTCTGCACCAAGGCGTCTCGAGAAAGCCAACACGTAGAAAAGGCCCCACCAATCAGAGAAGTTTGAGAACCCCAGTACTATGAGTATTTTAAATTTCTTATAGACTGCATGACAGGGAAGTAGGGGAGACTGTTGTACCTAGGGCCACTTTTTTGGAAAATTATTGATGCTTAGCCCTAATAACATTTTCGTGGGGTCGCCTGTCTCAGTTGATGCTTTGATATTTTATGGACATAATTACCATATATATGTAACCCACCAACTCACCTGAAAAATATTAAAGGGGAAAAAGTGAGTGGGTGCAAAGTGGATCATGGTACAATATGCTCATGTATCTTGAAACAGCCACCTTGTACCTTGGGCCATGCTTACAAATATGCTGCTAAAACCATAGTTAGTCATAGTTAACTTGACTTTCAATATCAAAATTGTTTCACATGTATATAGCCAAACATTGACAACAAAAATGACAATTTTTGTCTAATTTTACAAGCAAAAATCATAAACATACGTTTCCCACCCATTAGAGAGCTTGAGTCATCCGTTATAAAACAGTGATCCGTTAAAAATCACGCTCAAATGGAAGCAAAAATGTTTACTTTTTGTGTCCAAAAATTTCTTTTTGACATAGCACACGTGGTTGGTTTGCAAGCACGACAAAATTCAGAAGTATAAACCAGTCTATCCCTAAGAATGACATATCTCCTTAACAGCTACCTAAATGGTCTAGGTACAACAGTCTCCCCTACCTCTGAAATTACATTCCTAAAACGACCTTATGTGTCTACACTTTTGAGGTTGGTGCAAGGCTGGGTGTGGAATCGTGTGGGAATAGCAATGCTATTTCCGTGGCTCTGATCTCTTTTCTGCGCCCTGCAAAACTAACATTTACCCAGTATCTGAAAAGTGGCGTCTTCATTATTGGGGTAAATAAAATATATTGTTTTGGCACCTGGGTTTTTGCGTTGTTCCATTCTTTAAGCGGCAGTAGGTAGTTTCTTTTGGACAAAGGATAGCCTCTCGGCTTATTGTGGAGTGAACTCATGTCTGTTTACCTGCGTAAGAACCCTCTAGTGCAGGGATTCCCAACCCTGGTTTGATTTAGAGTCCGCACTCATATATTGTCCGCCCTCGCATATAGTCCGCACAAAATCACCCTATGTTTCACGTATAATCCGCGGGCACTACGTGAGATTTTACGGTATAAATATCATTAGAAAAAACAAATGGCGTCCGCCACCTTACTTATATTTTAGAATGTGCTCTAAGGTACAGAAAGGTTGGGAACCCCTAGTGTGTTCTGTGTGTAATTGGCGAGTTTTTAGGTTTAGGTGCTTTCCATTCTCAATGGTGGCGGCAAAACAAATCGCCTCCTAAAAGGGTACAACCGGCATCATATATATAACCAGCTGCTTGTGGTTTTCACAAGGTATCGTATTAGGCTGGGTAAACTCAAATGACGTCACCCAGGGTGATATCAAGGAGCTCAGGCAGTAGGCCCTTGAGAAGCTATGGAATTTTATCTACGTTGCCCTGGGGCTAACATAGCACTAAAGCCATGATTACCATTCCTGATTCTTTTGCCGCCTATGGCAGGGTCGGGTATCCATTTGTCTCACTCGTAATTGGTATCACACGGTACTTTTGCGCCGTTGTCGGCTGATGATCTGTTGGTGTAGCTCTTTGCTTATTTAAGTCGAACTATTATTATTTATTCGTGGAGCGGGGGCAGGTTTTCTTCACTCGAAGCATATGGGGGACAGAACCTACACCTGAATAATTTGCTAATCTACAGGTCTTTTTCCACTCCTAATTACAAAGGTTCGTTTACAGGGGAAACCTTTACACCCTCACGGACGCGGGCGAAGGAAAAAACTCCATTGCGTCTTACGTCGGTTCAGAAGATCTCACCTGCACTTAACACAACCCCTTTATACCTCACGGAGTAACTTAAGGGTGTAGTTTGGCAAGAAATCCAGGTCGAAGATCGCCCTTCTGGCGTCGGTAGACTTCTCTTTTTTCGGTTGCCCATGTGTACCAATGGGACAAAAAACGAGTGTCCTACCCCAGCTTAGGCCGGAAATGGGTTAGTAGCTTCTCCAGCTTGACTTATAACTGCTATCGCCACCATGCATGGGTGTAAGGTGTCTTTTTTTTTATCACGGAAAAAGTCGCTTGTTGGTTCTCTTTGTTGTCTTTATTGTCGAGCAATAGCACAAAAGCATCAAAGTGATAGGCCTCACGTGGCATGGCCTCCGAAAACTATACTTCATCTTTATACTGTCATAAAATTAATCTAATGACGATCTGCACTTTTCTCGTAGAATATTTATGCCCCGGTGCATAAATTATGGGTTTTCTTGTGCAAATTATCATCAACACGGTTCTTGGTGGATAGAAAAACAAGACTAAACCTAAAAAGAGAAAATAACTTCAAGGCTAGACCTATGCTTTTAAAAATGAAGTCACTCTGCTCTTGAAGAACTGCAACGTGCACATGTTTGTGCAAATTGTTGTTTACTCTGTGTTCTTGCTCACAATCTGCGGATATAAACTGACAGAGAGAGAACTCACGTGTTAGACAACTGACTAGACTGAGAAAATGATGGGAGACAGGAACTGACTCTATAGACTGTCACGGTGGAGTACAAAACGGACTTGACAGGCAGACGACATAGAATACAAAAGATGACTTGACTGTCGATAGGACTAGGTAGATTGCAGAAACAAAGTCAACAGATAGTCAAGGCGGAATGTAGAAACGGACTAAGCAGACAGTCGAGGAGGAATGTAGAATCGGATTCGACAGGCTGTCAAGGTGGAATGTGGAAACTGACTCGGCAGACAGTCAAGGGGAATGTCGGAACGGACCAGACAGACAGTCAAGGTGGAATGTAGAAACAGACTCGGCAGACAGTCAAGGTAGGATGTGGAAAATGATTCGGCAGACAGTGAAGATGGAGTGTAGAGACGAATTCGACAGACGGTCAAGGTGGAATATAGAAACTGACTCGGCATTCAAGGTGGAACGTAGAAACTGACTCGGCAGAAAGTCAAGGTGGAGACAGTGGACAGAAACGGAATGACAGAATTTAGCGTACAATAGTAATTATTCAGGCTTCGGTTCAATGATATCTCATCAACTAAAGCCGACCTTCCATTATTTGATTTGGGCAGCATTTGTATTGTTCAAAACCGTAGTTGAATTCCTTAAAACTTGTGTTCTGTTAAAGATTTTCGTGAAGGGAAAAGAAAGACTTTCTTTGGACCCACCTCGGTGACGCGGTTGGTAGCACGCTCGGTAACTGCGTCAGTAGTTCTAGTTTCGATACTGGACCGAGGTGGGTTGGCTTCTCTCGGGCGAAAGAGAGGCCCCGAGTGCGCCTTCTTTCGGATTAGAAGTAAAAGCGAGGTTCCGTGTAGTGTGCGATGGTATTTGCACGGAAAAGAGAACCCTCTCTGCTATGCAACGGGTAGATGAGGCAAGATTTCTAGGTGTAGGAGTTCGCCCCCCCCCCGGCTTCGCCCGACAAATGATAAATAGTTATAGGGGTTGCAGCTTTGTCGGCAACCCACTGTGGAAAAATTCTGTCCAATATGCCGCCCTTGTGTCCATTCGGAGGGATAGGATGGGTACCCGACCTTGCCATAGGCGGGAAAAGGGTTAGGAGTTTTGGTGTTTTTAGGGCCGTTCATGTCCAACAGTCATTAGATCCCCGTCCACTGCGTAGTTGAAATGCCGACACTGCACAGACGGTATCCTGATGCGACGATTTTTGGCTATTAGCGGTACCTAGTTCTACCAGTAAGCCGCACATCTTCGTACTAGGCGTGGTTGCGTTGTTTACCTTTAGCGATTAGCCGAGAACCGGTGTGTCCAACGCAATACAGCCGCTCGCGACTGTCATTCTGGGCCCTAATGACCATTGATGTCGATGGGCCCTAAAACACAGACAAAAACCGGAAATTGCGTGCTATTATTGATGTTTCTAATGATCTGTGTTGTTTGTTATTGTCACGTTAATATCGTCGTTTTTTATAAAATTACATTTAATTAGCAGCAGGCGTCGGGATTACTGCCTATAGTGAAGACCACCTTCCATTACGTTATTCATTTAACCACACCTTTTTAAACATCGCTATGAATTTATTAGTAACTAACATCATTAAGTCTATTGCGTTAGCAAATTAGCCGATTTTAATACTGGGTCACTTTTTAAATTACACTGCAACAAAAATCTTTAGCAATAATGTCGTCTACAATCTATTCGTCTCGGTTGCTCTCTATATTTTGAGTGTTTGAGTTGTGAGTTCATATATTACGAAAAAGGGGTATATTAGGAAAAGCAGTTGTTAGAAGAAGGGTATATTAGAGTAGTGATGGCTGGGGTGCACTAAGGTCCAACACTCAGTCGATGCCTTTTCATTCCGGTTATGGACGAGTTGCTGATTAGAGTAGGAGAATAGACCCCTCAGTGCGTGGCATTCACAGACAATGTAGGGAAACTCAGCGACTTCAGAGAATTAGTGGAGAAGGGCCTGAACGATATTAGAGCGCGATAGAAAAGGAAGGCCTTAAGTTAAACATGAAGACAGAACATTTAGCTTTCTGCTAGGAATGACAGAAAAACAATGGTGACATGCTCTCTAGGGGCGAGCGGGTGACAAAGGTGCGGGGAGCGGCGTATTACGTTGGACACCGGTTCTCGTCTGATCACTAAAGTTAAACAACGTAACCCCAGCTAGGCCTGACGTGGGTTACCACTTGGGAAAACTGGGTACCGTTTTAGGATCAGTGTGCCATAGCAATGGCGAGATTGACGCGTATGGTAGTCATAGAATCAGTGGGGGAGGTTGAATTGGAGCCAGGCAAGTGGAGTCCTGTGTGATAGGAGGGATCCTTCCTGATCACTGAAGTTAAGCAACGCAACTCCAGCTAGTACTGATATGGGTGGCCGCTAGGGAAAACTGGGTACTGCTAATACCCAAAAATCGTCACATTAGTGTAGTGTCTGTGCAGTGGCTGCATTAGAACTTAGCTGCAGGCGGGGGTCTAATGACCTTGTAGTTGACGGGCTCTAAAAAATCAAAAACGAATGTGTGATAGGAGGATCCCAAGAAAGTTGAAAGGGAAATTTTACAGGGCAGTGGTTAGGCCAGCTTTACGATATAATGATCAGAGAGTTGGGTGGTGAGGAAGAGCCATGCAAATGGAATATAAGTGGCTGAAATGCGAATGCTGCGGTACATGAATGGCGGTGTCGAGAGGTGATAGAATTATTAATTAGTATTTTATAGGTAGTTTGTGGGTGGGGTACATCGCGGAAGAGATGACGGATAGTAGATTGAGGTGGTATCGGCATGCAGTGAGAAGAGGGGAGGAGGAGCTCGTTAAGTCCATCGTCGGAATGGAGATGGTTGGTAGTACCCAGGGTAGGGGAAGACCAAAGCAGACGTGGGAGCAGGTTGTCCGTTAAGATATAGTAGTGTGTGGTGTGGACGGGGACCAAGTTGGAGATAGGCGGGCTCAAAGGGTTAGAACCCGAAGACCCCACCATTCCACAGGCGCGATATAAGGATATTATGATTATTTGTAAGCTCATGGTTGCGGGTTCTATCGTGTCCAAAGCGGATGACTTCCTACGGGAGAGAAGCTGTAAGTGCTCCTTACGTCTGATGGCTAGTAGTGCCTTTGACCCGCGGGAGGGTCACACGCCCTGCTCGTCAAAGAACTCTTCCTACGTGAAGTATTAGTTCTCCGTCTGCAGTCGGTAACTCAGAAAAGTGATCGACTGACGTTAGATATGCAAGGATGGTAAGCGCGTCAGAAAAATCAGTGGCGTCAAACTACCATCCAACAGTTTGTCCTGACCTGTGTTGCCAGCACAAGGGTTAGGGCCGATGATGGCATCCTAATATAGAAGCGGTATTAATTTCCTTCAGTTAGTCTTGTTTTTGGACGTGTTTCTAAGATGTTTGCTAAACTCGTGTTGTAAACCTACATTGCAGTTTCGATACTGACGAGAGCTATTCAGAATGATTTTTATTTTGCAGTTTGCTGCTGAAATTCGGATTGGGGTTGTATGGGATACATTGAGAGTGGGGGACATCGCTGAAAAGGTTTGAGATGGTGCGGATAGACCGATGTAAAATGAAGCAAGGGGCTACACCCATGACATTTAATTATTCAGTGGCATAGGCATGTGATGAAAAGAGAGCAGGAACAGTAAATTAGGTCCATCGTGGGAATGGAGATTATCGAAAGCAGCTGGAGCAGTGGAAATCCAAACCAAGCATCGAAGCTCGTGCGGCCTCGGTTAAAGAAGGACGTCTTGGTACTCCGAACTTGCTATGAATGGGAAAAGGCTTACAAGAGATGATAATGAGCTTTACTTTCTATTTGTATTGTTTGTTGGTGTTTTAGGGCCCCTCAACTACAGTGATCACGAGAGCCCCCGTCCACAGCGTATTTCTAGGGAGCGGCTTATTGCGTTGGACCAAGACCTCCTGTTATCTAGGAGGTCTCGTTGGACACACAAGTTCTCGTATGATCCCAGAAGTTACGCAACGCATCCCAGTCTGTACTGACATGGGTACCACTAATACCCAAAAACCGTCGCATTAGTGTAGTGTCTGTGCAGTGTCTGCATTAGAACGACGCAGTGGACGGGCCTTTAATGACCTTGTAGTTGATGGGCCCTAAAACACAAGGCAGTGATGTTGAACCGTCGCTATCGTCGCATTTTTCAGGAGTACCTGGGGTTGGAGCTGGAGGTTGTTTGTGCGAACGACATGTGTGTGCAACGCAATTAAATGAAATATTACAATTTATATCCATCTAACGGACAGGCCCATTTTAATTAAATCTACCGTCTATGCGGTTTTATTGTGTTGTGCTCTGCACGCCACATCTACTGTTTTACATGTGAGCAGAATTTAGCTCTCAATGAATTTCATAGCTCATCCAGCATCCATTTCCTGCGTTGCGCTATTTTGAAGGACGTATCTCGCTCATTAACTGATTAGTTCAGTGGCACGTTCCATTACCGAAGTTATAAGCGTTGTGGCCCATTGCTCTTAGCATGATTGAGTTCACTAGTGACTTTGTAGCTGGCAAGAGTCCTAATATTAGAAATAAAGATTTTTTTTTGTAGTGATGAAACTCTGTAATTGAATGGACCACTTCTCATCAAAAGACAAAACTTGAACCGACAAAAAGTCGTATTAACGAATATAGTCTTTTCTTCAACACGTTTTACGAAGTCTTGGACCTTACTGCATTTTTTTATACATAAGGGTTGCCATTCTGTCATCCCGACATGTTGCCATTATGTATTTGTATCTCGTTTTCGTTAACATTTGTTTGTTTGTGGTGAAGTTTCGTCCTGTTTCCATCTTCCTTGTGAAATACTGACATTCTGTGATGTGACTGTAGGAGGTAATTTAATAAGTCAAAGGCATTGTACAACTGGTGAGGCAACAGACTGAAATGGTTCCCACATGTTATAATGGGAATGGAAATCTCCCGGTTGGCCCATCAGTTGCTGGTTGTTGGGAGCAGACGAGGTAGAGGTTTGACATCGCAACCATTGGGAGCACGTTGTGTGTCTGTTTCAAAACTGTTTGGAATCCAAACAAGAGTTACATTGGTGTGTAGTCTGGGCATAATGAGTCAGAGGATGACGTAGACTGCAAAAAAGGATACGGAGTGAAAGGCAGTGGGACCACTAAAATATAGAGGCAATGGAGACTAATGGAGAGAGGGGGCAGAAAACTGATAGTAAGGCAGGGGGCTGATAGAGATAGGTGAGAAACAGACGACACAGAGAGAGGTGAGATGTGGGAAAGGGAGAGAGACGGAGAGACAACAGAGGCCAATAGACGGAAGGGCAACAGCGAGAAATGGATGACCGGAGAGACGAGAGGGAGAGACAGATAACAGACGCCAGGAGAGAGATAAAGGAGTATCAAAATATACTTCAAACACACGGTAGGGAGCAATTTCATCTATCGCAGGATCAGATCCGATTGTTCTAGTGAGATTTTGCTATCGCACTAATAATGAAAACGTGGGTTATGTCTGACTTGGACACGCCACTAAAAGCCATTTTTAGGTCTTAAGGGGTAATGGATGACCCGTAAAGATTGGTTCTAATGAAACTTGCCGGTGATACCTTCTGTTTGCCGAGAACTCTGTTGAGGTACCCTTCTTCCTTCGTTGAGTGGCTTAGTAGTAAAATATTATAGGTTTCATACAGACTAATATAATGGGTTTATTAGGTTGTATGATAACTGCGTTTTGTAGCTATTGCCGAAATTCATTATTATTCTTAGTAAGAGCATGGGATCTGTAAGCACATGAAGAAACACAGGCAGCTTGCGGACGCATCAAATTTAATGGCGGAGCCAAATTCCCTATTCATTCTTCGCTTTCGTCATAAAAATGTAGGGGAAATGAGGAAATAGTTTGCGCATGACTGTTCAATTGTTGCATGTGGAAGAAAAGTACAATAACATATTCGCGGAATTGCACGAATAAATATCCATAAGTGCCCCCCATGGGGCCGCATCGTTGGAGGGTTTTGGGATGAATTTTAATTCCACCATCGCCACCCGTCGCGCCGCCTACTCACGCTTGCAGCATTTTGATAGACTATAATAGATTTGAACATGCAGAGATGTTAGAAGCCTGTATTTGAACTTGATGAATTTCTGATTACAATCAATATCAAATGAGAATTACAATTGTAGCCATGGCAACTGCAGATGCCATTGGGGAAGCTCTTTTTTTGCGAAACAAAACTATGGAGATACTTATTTGGATCGTTGCCTTGCTGAGAGCGCTCTAGTCAGATCTGTTTATGTTGCGCACTCTTCCTTCCTCTGCCGATTCCCGATATTAGAGGGTGCGCCGCTGTCACGATTTCAGAAAGGTGATCCGCAATCCCATTCATTCCGCCCCGGTAGCGAAGTGGGTAGCGTGCTCGGTAACTGCGTCGTTGGTTCTAGTTCGATACTGGAACGAGATGGGTTGGCTTTTTTTCGGGCGAGAGAGATGCCCCGAGTGGGTCTTCCTCCGGATAAGTAAAACTGAGGTCCTGTGTGGTGGTATACGATGGCATTTGCACGTAAAAGAACCTTCTCTACTATGCAACGGGTAGATGAGGCAAAGTTTCTTGGTGTAGGATCTCGCCCCCCCCCCTGGCCTCGGGGGAATTCCGCAACGAACAGTAGGCCGACGATAAAGAAGCGTAGGGGTTGCAGCTTTGGTCGGCAACCAACTGCGGAAAAGCACTTTCTAATACATCACCCTGTGCTCATTCAGAGCGAAAAGATAGACCTGGCATGGGTGACCGCTTGGGAATACTGGGTACTACTAATAAGCGGTGAAATAGTGCTGATTCTGCATTACAACTACGCAGTGGACGAGGGTCTAATGGTCCTTGTAGTTGAGGGGCCCGAAACACCAACAGGCCACTATAGCGTTTAAAGGGCCATTTGTTCTTTAAATCATCCGTCAATGGCCCAATTAGGGCGTCAGTGGCTGCAGGTTCCATGCTGGGCGAGGTGAGTGGGGCTTGTCTCAGGCGAAGGAGAAGCTCCGAGTGCGCCTTCCATCGGCTGGGAAGCAAAGCCGTGGCACCTTGTAGTGTGTGCAATATTGCCTGCCCTAAAAGAACCCGTTTCTATACCGTAAAACCATATACAGTACCGGTATCCATTGTAGTGCTCAGCAGTAGGCGTCGGTGGACGAAAATGGGCTGTCCAATTGAAGGGTGTTTTATCAATTTTGATGGGTATAGGGGAAGATAGGGACAGATGACGCAGTGGGTCAGATGCCGCATTTCTTGTTGTGGGAGCGTGGGCGTCGCCAGGAATATAATAGCTATTTGGGGTTTTTAGTTTCTTAATGAAGGCTTCTGTATTTCATTTCCATAAATTTTGTGCAAAGTTTTTGGATCAATTTTGTCAAATGTTTAAATAAGTATTAGGTGGTGAGTGTCCAGAAAGTTTGGGGCATATTTTCATTGCTCAATTTAGATAGATATTCCATAATTTTACCCAGGAAAAAGTTGTGAAAAGGCAGGTGGTGTTGATAAATGCTATGTCCATGTGGTTAGTTTTACTACCCACCATATCACACTTTTAAAATGGCAGTGCGGCATCTTGCCCTTCACTTGGGGACAGATGCCAAATTTCATTATTGGGACAGATGCCACACTAAATAACGAACTATATCCTAATGGAAAACAATGATTCAGAATGTTTATTCTTATAATGAAACAGTCCAATGCAGAATGGATTCAGTGTATAAATTGTGGAAGGTGGCTACGTGAAACTTTAGTGGTTCCAGATTCCTGGATGGAGGTGGGTTGACTTCTTTCGGGCGATAGAGACCCGCAAGTGTTCCTTCCGTTGGATCAGAAGTAAATCCGTGTCCTCTTGAGGTGTGCGTGGTCATTTGCACGTAAACAACTCTTTCTATTATGCAGGGATTAGATCAGCTAAACTCCCACGTGCAGGAGTTCGCCCCTTCTGGCGTTGGTGGAATGCCCTAGTGAATAGTAGGCCGGCGATAAATAAGCATAGGGGTTGCAGGATTAGGTCGGCAGCCAGCTGCGTAAAAATACCGACCAACAGATCGTCAGTGTTCCAGTGAGACAAAAATGTGTACCCCATCCTATCATAGGTGGTCGTTTGTTTGTTGGTGTTTAAGGTCCCATCAACTACAAGGTCGTTAGAGACCCATAGGTGGTCGAAAGAGAATTAATTGCCTCAAGAAAGTAGGGAAGGGTTTTTGAGGGTTGAAGGGTAAATATAGAATGTTAGGGTTTAGGGCTTCGTCAAACAGAACGTTATAACGCTGCGTTCCAACGTTCAAAGCAGTGTTATAGCATCGACACGTTGTATTTTTTGGTATTAATACAGTACAGTGTAGGTAGGTCCCTCTGTATGTTTATCGGTGGATTTTGAATTATGAACTTTTGATATTTTTAGGAGTTTTAGGGGGTCCAATACCCAGCTCAACCTCATAAAGGGCTTTGCCTGTTTGGCTGTGTTTCTGGATGTTGGTGTTATGGCTTTGGTGATGGTGAATAACAGAGCGCTCACGACGGCGGAGCTTAGCGTTAAATTTGAAGATAAATTTCAATGTAACGTCTCGCTGATAGTTGTCAATATGATGTACAACAAACGCGACGTTATAACGCAGCGTAGAACGTCGTTCTGTTTGACGGAGCCTTTAGGTTTGAAGTTGGAGCCGTTGTATGCTTTGGATACATCAGTTCTTTTCTGGTCTCAAGTTAAGCAAGGAAACCCCAGCTAGTACTAGCGTGGGTGACCGCTTGGGAACACTGGGTACTGCCAAACCCAAATCATCTTAAAAGCGTAGTGTCTATGCATACTTGCATTAGAACTAAGCAATGGACGGGGCTGCCATGACCATTGTGGCTGAAGGGCATAAAGCGCACCGAAACTAACAAACTGGATTTGAAGTTGTGGGTCCTATTAGTTCCGGTATCGGTCAGTCTCAATTTCCTCCTGGTCCCTATTCACTCCAACCAGTCACCCTTCTGCTTCGATGTTGATTTCCGTAATTACTTGCGATAAAATAAGGACCCACCTCCGTGGCGAAGGAGGTAGCGTGCTGGGCTACTGCGTCAGTGGTTCTACGTTCGAGGTGGGTTGGTTCGGGGCGAGCGAGAGGCAGTGTTTGTGTCTTCCGTTGGATGGGAAAGAAAGCCGTCACCCCGGGAGGTACACAATGTCATTTGCAGGTAAAAGAACCCTCCTTACTGTGCAATTAGTAAATCAGGGTCAGTTTTCTAGGTTTATTTCGCCCTCTGGCGTCTGTGCAGTCCACTACGAACAGTACACCGACTATAAATAAACATGGGATTGAAACTGAGGTCGTCGGCCAGCTGCTTAAAAATACCGTTGTCCATCCAGCGGTGCAAAGATAGGCACCCAGTTTCTTTCCCCAGGTTTTTTTTTTTTTTTTTTTTTACTAGTTTTCAGACTGGCAGGTGAAAGTCAGGCGTCAGTTTTGGAGTTGAAGACCTGATGCGTATCATTCAATGTTTGAAAGTTACTTCATTTGCTAATAGATGTCACTATCTTTCCTGTCAAAAATGACTGTACGTGTTTCACGGGAGTCTTGAATAACTGCCAGTTATCATCGCCGCTAACCCTTTTCCCGCGTTTGCCAGCTCGGGTGCCCATTTGTGATCTATGGAAGCACGTGGTTGATTTTAAGGTCCCCACTGACGATCACGAAATTCCAATCCCTCCATGCCAAAATGAATGTTGCACTCCAATTACCTATCGTGAATGCATAATATAATGTGGATTGGATGGAGTGATGAGAAACGGACGGATATCCATCTGTCCAAAAACCCTTCACTCTGCTCCAACCGTCCATCACTCCAATCGACCATGAGTGTGAAAAAGTGATGGGATGGACCGATGTAGTGGCCCTATGGAGCGTTCGTGAGTGCCAAATCATTGTTGATTTTGGACCATTGCAATCTCGACACGTGTGGTAGATGGACGGGACCTTTTTTTCTCTCTGCATACTGACAATGGCTGATGATTAAGCTGTTGATATAAGGAGCAATTCTTCAACCATGAGGACACTTGTAATAATTACTTTATCAATAACTCAAAAAAATAATTAATAACAAATAAAATATTACCAAACAATTTGGTGATTGAATTAAAGTAATTAATAATAATTTTCAGGTTTGGTTTATTGGTGTTTTAGGGCCCTTCAACTACAAGGTCATTAGAACCCCGCCCACTACGTAGTTCTAATGCAGAGACTGCACAGACACTACATAATGTAATGATTTTCTGGTATAAACAGTATCCAGTTTTCCCTAAGCGGCCACCTATGCCAGTACTAACTTAGGATGCATTGCTTAACTTCAGCGATCAGACATAACTAGCCGCCCCTTATTAATTCAGGAGTAATGCATTAGAATGAAGTGATTATCCGTCAGTGACCCCACAACATTTCTCTTCACTCCAGCCACTCCTGACACTCCACTCCACTACCTCACCACTCCATTTGGCATGATCGTCAGTGGGGACCTTTAAGCATCCGGCCCTTATTTTTCTGCACTGGGACACTTTTCCTCCACCGACGTTAACAGGTGATCTCCTACTCCTGGAACGCGTGTAGAGGAACCTAGCCTGAAGCAATATGCTTGGGAGATGGTGGTCAATGGTAACTATCTCGCATGCGAAATTTTGCTTAGGGAACGAAGAAGCGGAACTCACCCCAGTAGCGTCGGGAATACCCTAACGAACAGTAGACCAACGATAAATGAGCATAGTGTCGGCAGTCAGCTGCGGAAAAGCACGTCACCCTTGTGTGGGGCAAGACTATGAATAGTATGGATGCACCCGCCTCGGTGGGGCAGTGGGTAGCACGCTCGGTAGCTGCGCTAGTGGTTCTAGATTCGATACTGGATCGAGGTGCGTTGACTTCTTTCGGGCGAGAGAGAGAGGACCCGAGTGCGCCTTCCTACGAATGAGAAGTAAAAGCGAGGTCCGGTGTGGTGACCGGATAACATTTGTACGTCAAAGAACCCTCTCTACTGTGCAACGAATAGATGAAGCAAAATTTCCAGGTGTAGGAGCTCGCTCCCCCCCACGTCGCACAGCGGTTCCAAATGGCAAAATCGTGGCCAAATCCCAAAAATAAAATTTCAAGTTGGGGGTTTTTGAGAAATGGGATGTCCAGATAGAAAATGGAACCATTTATCCTTACCATTAGAAATTCTGTATTTCATATACAAGGGTTGATATGCAGTATATCTCTGCCTTTAACGTTAAACAAAGATTTTTTGAATTCATCAATTCACATTATTTCAAATGGAGGCAATTCCTGGAAGTATCATGGGAGTGGCGAAGGGTGGCCGCTTGGGAAAACTGGGTACTGCTAATACCCAGTAATAGTTGCATTAGTGTAGTGCCTGTGCAGTCTCTGCGTAACAACTATGCTGTGAAACGGGGCTGTGTGGAAGTGTACCTGGTGGCCAAGTAACAACCCATGACTTTGCTTGGTCATAACTCACGCCTGCCTTGGAGAGGCAGGGGTACTGGGTACCGCTAGTATCCGAAAATCGTCACATTAATTTAGTGTCTGTGCAGCCTCTGCATCAGAACTACACAGTGGGCGGGGGGCTCTAATGACCTTGTAGTTGAAGGGCCCTAAACACCAGCAAAAAAACAACAACTGGACTCCTGGCTTGTGAAACCCGTCATGTAGTGTGGCATTCGCATCTCAGTCACTTCCATTCTCCTTTCATGGTTATTCCTAGCTGCTCAACAACTTGAGCCATACAACATGCCGGCCCTAATGACCGTTTTGTAAACTTTGCCTTTCAACTTTAGTGTGACCCGGCGGTGGCACAGGACTCTTCTTGCCTGCCTCCACTTCAGTCATCCTGCATTAATATTATGGGTCACGGCAGACTACATTCCTATTGCTTTGGAAAACGGATCCTTAATAACGAAACCCTTGCGCCATTGGTATCACCTCACTCCACAATGGCTCTTACCCCCCCCCCCCCTTGCCCATGGCCATTCCAATCGAAAGCTAGGTACTCTGTCTTCTTCCCTTTCCCCTTTGGGCCCCCTCTTTTCATTGCTGTTTTAATATGTTGTAGGCCCTTTTGTGCATTCTCTTAGGATTCCTCAAGCCTTCAAACATCATCAGTAAACATGCCCTGGGGGCCCATGCATGGTGTTTGCTGATGATGGCGGTGTTCTAAGGTCCATTCATTTCCAGCTTACCGAAACTGGCCCAATAGAAAGAGAAAGCTTTATCAGAGGATGCAGTGAAACTATTAGTTATACCAGCTGAGTTATACTAACTTATCTGCTGAGTCTGATGAAGATTCAGATACCACATGTGGTGAGTTCTGATGGTGATTTTAAATATTTTTCAGTTTAGAAACCATTTTTTTTTATATATCAATTTAACCAACTGAGAAATTTAAATTATAATGCTTAAATTGCCTGATAAGATTTCATTTGTGACTTATTGATTTTTATTCTCAGTAGTAACTCTCTCAGACAATTATTTTGAATCTGACCCACCATATTGAATATCATTGTTTCTAACTTTTTTCAAATTTTGGTCAGCTTTTTTGGGCATTGGACCACTGTGCGTTGGTGGAATTTCCCAACGAATAGTAGTGACAATAAATAAGTATGAGGGTTGCAGTTTTCGTTGGCAACTGGCTGTGGAAAATCACTGTCCAATAAATCTCCCTTGTGTCCATTCAGAGGGACAAGATGGGTACCCGACTCTGCCATAAGTGGGAAATTGGTTAGAGTTGCTTTATTACATGCTGTGAATGTAACGTGTGCACGTGTGTGTGTTTGTATAACTTCATTCTCCATCAAATGTTTCTCAGTTACTCAAAAAATCAGAAGCATACTTTGATGCTGAATAGGCAAAACGCTCTCTTTTTGCTTGACTGCCACCTGAGGCCTACATAGTTCAGTGGCATGTGCTGAAAGCAAAAATATCCCGTGTGCAACCACCAAGATAGTGGCGTCAGCTACAGTTGCTTAGACCAATAGCGCCTGTACTGGTTCAGTTGTAGGCACAACTAGGACACGTGCAGATTGATTTTCAAAAAGTCCGCTAGGTGGCGTACAGAGCACATACCATATTATCTGGTGTATAATATGCAATTTTTTCCCAAAAAATTGGGTGCAAAGTCTGGGTGCGCATTATACATAGGGATGAAAATTTCAGCCATTTTCAGAGGAACACTAAGCACGCGTTAAGAAATTAGTAACCTGGTGCTTTCAAAATAATTCTTGTAGGCCTATTTATGTTTCCAATAATGTGAATATGCGCACTGAAAGCAGTTGAGAGCCTCTCAACTCCGCCTTCCCACCTCTTGCTCGCCTCACTTTCAACAAAACAGCGTGCCTACACCACCATTCTATGTGGCTTTTCGTTTGTTCACGCGCTACAAATGCTTGTAGCATTTGCCACTGAACCAGGCTTAAGGCCCCCCACACACGATCAGTTTGGTGTGTGAAAAAAAAAGTTTTTGACACACCAAAATTGTAACTGACGGTGTGAAGAAATTTTATCACATCGGTGTGTCAGTTCGGTCCGACGTCAGTCCGAAGTGAGCGTGTGTGGGGTTGCTCACATTATTTGTTCACCTTTTTTGTTCTGCGCATGACCAAACATGGATAAACGTCATCTTTAAAAAATTGCACCATGGTAACGGTAGAATTAATGGTTGATGTGGACAATCAAATGACGTCACGTGACGTTTAACGAAAAGGAACATAAGTACGTGACACACCAAACTGATCGTTTGTGGGGGGAGCGGCGAATTGCGTTGGACACACCAGTTCTCGTCTGATCACTGAAGTTAAGCAGCGTAACCCCAGCTAGTACTGACGTGGGTGGCCGCTTGGGAAAACTGGGTACTGCTAATACCTGAAAATCGTCGCATTAGTGTAGTGTCTGTGCAGTCCCTGCATTAGAACTACACAGTGGACGGGGGCTCTAATGACCTTGTAGTTGAAGGGCCCTAAAACACCAACAAACAAACAATCGTGTGTGGGCAATTCATTTGTTTGTTGGTGTTTAAGGTCCCGTCAACTACAAGGTCATTAGAGACACGTCCACTGCATAGTTCTAATGCATAGACGACTGCACAGACACTACACCAATGCGACGATTTTTAGGTATTAGCAGTACCCAGCTTTCCCGAGCGACGACCACCCAAGTCAGTGCTAACTGGGCTTGCGTTGCTTAACTTCAGTGATCAGACGAGAACTGGTGTGTCCAATGCAACTCGCCGCTCCCCGGGGCAATTAATTCCTTCACACCAAACTGAACACGTCGATGTGAACACACCGAACTGATCGTGTGTTCGGGCCTTTAATCACATCATTTTGCGAATTTCCGTCTACTCAGTTGTTCCAAACTGCCGAACTTGGATGTTTGCAACAGACGCTTTCGAGAGGGTATTATTCGTTCATACTCGTTCAGAATCTTGGCAGTTGCAAAGAATTCGTTTCTGGTTTGTGAAACTTTTGGCATTCGCAGACGTTCGCATACGTGGTGAAGACCTTGCTCATGTTCCGTTTTATCACTGCGTTGCTGAAAGTGTTCGTTCTCTGTATTTGTTGATATTCCCTAGATTTTTGATCACAGTATGTCACAGCATTTGTAAGAAGTTCAAGAGGTATTTTATGTGAACGTTTGTGGAGGTTCTAAGGACATTCTTGATGCCTCTGGTATGTGAAAAATCTTCAGGAAGCTGTTTGTCAAATATTTGAGATTGAAGGAACTCTTGAAATTCTTCAGAACTACACTGCCCTATTTTCGGATTTCAAAGAATGTGTTGCATTTTAGAGATTATTGGGTAAGATGTTCCTTAGTTTTTTTCCGGGATCGAGAGGGAGGGGAGGATACTTTTTGACAGTTTTGGTGAACAACCTTAAAAGCGTTATTTTTAGAAAGTGAGAGATAGCGGTATTGTTTATGAACTACAGGCGAAGGAATGCATTCAACACTCTAATCGAAGGAAGTGTTTCTGGGATAACCCTCATTTCCGGATTACGTTATTCGACAAATTTGGATTTTTTGTTCGTTGGTGTTTTAGGGCCCTTCAACTACAAGATCATTAGAGCCCCGTCCACTGCGTAGTTCTAATGCAGAGACTGCACTGACACTACAGTAATGTGAAGATTTTCGGATATTAGCGGTACTCAATTTATCTAAGGGGTCACCTATGTTAGTACTAGCTAAGGTTGCGTTGCATAACTTCAGTGATCCGACGAGAACTGGTGTGTTCAACGCAATGAGCCGCTCCTCAACAAATTTGGTGCTGACCATTTTGAAGTTTTTCATTCTGGTACTTCGTTGGCCCTGTGACTGAGCGTATGGGGCTCGGTAGTTTAAGGCATCCAACTTTCTCTTCAGAACTGACTTTAGCCCTTGTGTTACTACCCGGGTACACATGTACCCATTTTCGACTTTGCATTGATGCAAAAAAATTTCTTTGAGAAGATTCATTTTGTCAAACCAGATCCCCATTACTTGGGAAGTTTCTGAGAGAATTTGTGTATGTATGTTTGTTTTTAACAAAAGAATATTAATTGATATGACATTTAACTGATATACCCCTCTTGCTACCCGGGTACACGTATACCCATGATGGTACATATGATGGTACATATTCATTAAATTGATGAAACAAGATAATGCTACTGTTTATTGTATCCTTAAAAATATATCAAAGGATGTCATGTTTCTTAAGATTGTGGACAATTTTTACAAACTGAGAATGTCAAAGAATGTTCATTGCAAAAATAGGTTTCTGACATTTTACACCTGATTTTCAAGTCTTTCTTCTCTATTTATTAGTTGCTGCATGATGAACTAACAACGATTTTATGTCCCTGTATATCACATTGACAGGGCTGGATCCAGAGGCGGATCATGGGGAGCACTTCAAAAAGGTTGCCCAGCTATTTTCAGATATTTAAGATCCCTTAGTATAGTATCCTATAAATCCACCTAGCAATTATAATAGGTTTTCTACTGCCCCTTTGACAATGTCCCAGGGACAGACCCAGAGGGGGAGCAATACAGCAATTGCTCCACCTCAGTGCCTCAGTAGGGCACAACTGATGGCGCATTTTTTCATTGTTTTCGCCATTTCTATACTGCCAGCCCAACATTTGCAGTCCAATCTGTAGTTGGCTAAACCACTGAAGATAGGACATTATCTAAGGGGCAGGAGAGGACATATTGGAATTGCCAGCTAGATTTATAATAAAAGGATTCTGAATATTAAAAAATATTTGGGGCACAACGTTTTTGATATGCTCCCTCCCCCTGATCTGCCACTGTTGAATGTCATATTTTCAGTGGTTTAGCCAACTGCAGATTGGACTGGCAGTATACTGTAGATGTGGGAATAGCAAACGCTAAAATACCTAATCAGTTGCAAAGTTGAATCGGTTGAAATATGTGTCCCATTGAGGCACTGAGGGGGGGGGAGAAGTTGCTGCATTAACCCCCTGTGGATCCACTCCTGCACGTTGAGCAGTAGTAATAGTAGTTGTTGGTGTAGTGAATGCAGAAATGGATGCAGTTTATATGGAAGAGGTTGACTACATTAGCATGCTCTCAATTGGCAATTTTGCCAAATTCCAATGTGGCTTCGCCTGTAGGTCATCCTGATATTGCTGCTGGCTGCTCACCACCCCCTCTTCAATAAATAAAGCAATAGATGTCGCCACTAATGCATCTTCAGGGTCATGATATCATAATCAGGGTTTA
This sequence comes from Trigoniulus corallinus, assembly GCA_013389805.1. NCBI lineage: Eukaryota > Metazoa > Arthropoda > Diplopoda > Spirobolida > Trigoniulidae > Trigoniulus > Trigoniulus corallinus. The sequence continues at coordinate 6,802,058 of JAAFCE010008833.1, forward strand.
TGATATCATAATGGACATCCTTTTAATCCAACATCAGTTGATGGAGCTAAGGAGCTCTCCTTATTCAGTTTACTCATTTGCTATGATGGTTTTCGAAGCGAATTTGAGAGCGGCTGTATTGCGTTGGACACAACAGTTCTCTTCTGATCACTGAAGTTAAGCAACGCAACCCCAACTAGTACTAGCATGGGTGACCGCTTGGTGACACTGGCTACTGCTAATACCCAAAATCGTTGGAACAGCGTAGTATCTGGGTGGACTTTGCATTAGAACTACGCAGTGGACGGGGCTCTGACCGTTGTAGTTGAACGGGTCGAAACAAAAATCGAAGTGAATTTCTTGCATTGGGCCGGATAATGATAATCCAGGTCCAGGAACACACGAGCGAATTCTTGTGAGGCAATTTTACGTAGCTGCTGGCCACATGCTGCAATCCCGTGCTTATACAGTATTTTCTATAGGGGGTAGAGGCCGGCACCTGTGCTTTTTGCCAGGGTATGTCCGCAGAAGTAGATCAGTGATCAAGATTCTGAATATCGTGATTCCATGGTTGGAGGTTTGATTCAATGGATTATGGCCCAAATGCAACTTCTGTTGCTTATGAAGTAAAGTTGTGCACTCATGTGGTTTAAACCATATCATTTCACGTAAAAGAGCCCTTTCTACATGGAAGAAGTAAATCGGCAAAACTTCCAGCTCCCCAGGCTTCAGTGATGGAATATGGACCAGGAAGAAAACAGGCAGAAGTTTCGTATACGAAGATTTACAGGATTTGGTTGGCAGTCGGATGCGTAAACTTAACGCTGTGTTCGCCCCCTGTTTTCCTTTGGAAAATTGGCTACTCATACCTGTGCCATAGGCGGAGAAAGAGTTGGGAGATGATAACTTGCGAGTTTTTACAAGCAGTGGACAAGGGACCACGGATATAGTTCTTACCCGTTTACAAGTCGCATTGTCTTCTCTGTCTCTCCTCTCTCATTCTCTGCTTCTGTCTGCGCCCCCGCTGTTTTTCCCTTTGTCTCTTTCTTTCTGTCTCTTTTTCTCTAATTCTCTGTCTTTTTTCTCCCTTTCTGTGTCCTTCTCTCTCCCTCTTTTTCTTTCCCACTCTCTGAGAAATTTATTACGTCAGCTACTATAGTTTTCAATATCGATTTTCCTACATCGACGCCCGGGGGCAAGCAGTTACACCTGGTAATTTTGAAGATCTAAAAGTCCCACGTAGAAAGGGTCTTTTGTGTGCTGTTTGACATTGCTTACCCTACGGGGCCTCGGCTTTACTTCCGATCATCAGGGGAGCGGCGAGTTGCGTTGGAAACACCAGTTCTCGTCTGATCACTGAAGTTAAGCAACGCAAGCCCAGTTAGTACTGACATGGGTGGTCGCTCGGGAAAGCTGGGTACTGCTAATACCCAATAATCGTCACATTAGTGTAGGGTCTGTGCAGTATATGCATTAGAACTATGCAGTGGACGGGTCTCTAATGACCTTGTAGTTGACGGGACCTTAAACACCAACAAACAACAACAAATCCGATCATCAGGAAGGCGAGCTCGGGACTTTTCCTTCTTTTCACCTTAAATGAGCCAAACCACCGCTTTCCGGCGAAATGTTCAGCTAGGGACCGGAAGGACACCACCCGTCTTGACCAACATCATGTCGTTGAGGTGGGGCTTGATTAGAATACAATTTCAGGCGAATTTAATATGCGGTAGTTTGGTCGAAATGATGATTGCCGGCGTCGCGGGTTTCAAATTTTTACATGTCACCAAGTAGTGAGACCAAGAGTCAAGTGCGTTACTCGGTCGACATCAGTCAGGTCCTTTTGATGTGTTCATTTCCTTAATACGACATTAGAAAACTGTAACCTCATTAAATTTATCTCTTTAACGCTTCATTTCTTACATCAGTGACCTACTTAGATATTGATTTTCATCTTTGATGAAATCATAAATCTGAAATTACTTTTGTAAGTATTATCCTCCGATGGCTCCATAGGTGAGATTTGACTTCTGAGACTGTGCATTTGCTGAAAATCATATGCCGATCCTTTGACTGCATGTTCGCTTTCGTTTGTTTGCTAGTGTTAGGACTCTTCAACAACTTGGTCATCAGAGACCAGTCCACTGCATAGTTCTAGTGCAGAGACTGAGCACACATATGGGATCACGTCAATTTGGCGCATGACAATTTGGCGTATGACAATTTGGCGTACGGAAAATTTGGCGTACATACAAATTTGGCGTACATACCGATCACTTGGGTGCACACATTTGTTCGAAATTGAAACTGTCATAACCAGTGGCAGATCCAGGATTTTTGTCGGGGGGGGGTTCAGGTAAACCTCACATATTATGCAAATATAAGTTTATATGTGCATGGGAGGGGTTGCAACCCCAAAAACCCCATCCTAGATCCGCGCGTGGGCATAAGTCATTGCAACGGTCCCGTATAACACAGTTGGGTTTGTGTTTTAGGGCCCATCGACTTCAGAGGTCATTAGGGCCCTATAACACAGTCATGGTAGGCATTCATTTTTCTTTTACCTTGCAATGACTGTTAAAATATGTTGTTATGACCGTTGCAATTTTGAACAAATGTGTGCACCCAAGAGATCGGTATGTACGCCAAATTTTCCGTACGCCAAATTGTCATACGCCGAATGTGTATGTACGCCAAATTGACGTAGACTCCACACATATACACACACACTACACTAATTGAACGATTTTTGAGTATTAGCGGTGCCCGGTTTTCCCAAGCGGCCACCTACACTACACTACCCAGGCGTTCTGCACTAGTGCGCAATCGACGTTCCAACACGTCCCACCGATGTTCGATGGGGTTCAGACTCTGTGCAGGCCAGTCAAGTTCTCGAACCCCCATTTCATCATACCATGTGCCTACAGCCCGTGCTTTATGGCAAGGTGCGTTATCGTGCTGAAACAGAAAAGGGCCATTGCCAAAGTGCTGCCTGAGAGATGGGAGTGCTGCATTGTCCAGAATATCCAGGTAACGCTCTGCGTTTAGATGTCCGTCCACAGAAACGATTGCACCCATTTGTTGTTGTTCGTTGGTGTTTTAGGGCCCTTCAACTACAAAGGTCATTACAGCCCCATCCACAGCATAGTTGGTATGCAGAGACTGCACAGACACAACACTCATGCGACGATTTTTGGGTATTAGCGCTACCCAGTTTTCCCAAGCCGCCACCCATGTCAGTACTAGCTAGGGTTGCGCCGCTCCCCGATTACACCCAACCCATACCATGAGAAGCACCCCACACCATCACTGACCCGCCGCCGAACTTCACCGTGGGCACAACACAGCTTGGCAGGTAACGTTCGCCATACCCAAACCCGTCCATCCAGTTTCCAGATGGTGTAGCGGGACTTATTACTTCATTCAACCATTTGCCATTGATGTAGAGTCCAATGTCGCCGCTCTTTGCACCATTGCAATCTCGTCGCTGCGTTGCTGGTGCTGATGTGAGGCTTGTGGGCTGTTGCTCTGCCATAGAAACCCAGTGCATGCAGTTCTCTACAAACAGTCAGGGTGCTCACAGTTGTTCCCGTCGACTCTATGAATGATCTTGTCAGTTCATCAAGCGATGTGTGACGGTTTGCAGTGACCATTTTATGAAGAGCTCTTTGGTCTCTAGCCGACATGATCTTGGGCCTTCTAGGGGGAGCGGTGAGTTGCGTTGGACACACCAGTTCTCGTCTGATCACTGAAGTTAAGCAACACAAGCCCAGTTAGTACTGACATGGGTGGTCGCTTGGGAAGGCTGGGTACTGCTAGCACCCAATAATCGTCGCATTAGTGTAGTGTCTGTGCAGTGTATGCATTAGAACTATGCAGTGGACGGGTCTCTAATGACCTTGTAGTTGACGGGACCTTAAACACCAACAAACAACAACAAAAAAATTGGGCCTTCTAGTCCTAGGTGGAACACTTGTGGTGCCTTTCTCTTTCCAGGCCCGGATGACGTCGTGAACGGTCGATTTTCGGATGTTTAGGAGGGTTGACGTCTCCCTAACAGTTTTGCCTGCGAGATGGCACGCGACAATTAATTGTACCTCTTTGGAAGTCTAAAAGCTCTTTTCTTTGAGACATTCTTTCAGCATTTACGGAAGTATCATCTCATAATAGTGTGCTCTCTGTTATGTAGTGCTGGGAGGAATGCCACCTTTGATATTGCAAAGGAATGTCACATTTTCACGCAAATAAGGGTTGTCCCATGACTTTTGATAGTGTAGTGTATGTCAATACTAGCTGGGGTTCCGTTGGTTATTTCAGCTTCAATTATTTCAGTGTGTCCAACGCAATAAGACGCTCGCCGCAGGTTTGCCGCTGGTCGTAACAGATGACCTCTTTCGAACAAAGGGCGAGGTCTGTAGATCGGACTAAAGTTTTGGTTCCGTGTGTGTACGATGGCATCTGCACGTAACAGAACCGTATCCACCATGCAACGAGTAGATGAGGCAAAATCCCTAGGTGTAAGAGCTCGCTCCAATGGACAGTAAGGTGATGATAAATGTCTATAGAGATTGAAGCATTTCGGCTGCGGAATTCTTAAAATCATCATCCAACAAACAGCGTGCTATTGACGCCCAAATGGTTACCGGTACCTTGCCTGGCCATACACGAGGAAAAGGTTTTGGTAGTAGTGTAGATCGGGAAATTTTCCAAGTGTGGAGTTCTTTTAGGTACGTGTGATATCGTACACACTTCATGGGCTCGCAGCTTTACTTCCCAACTGATTGAAGACGTACTCGGGATCTCTCCCTCTCTCGCCCAAACGAAGTCAGCCTACTGTACCTCGACTCTAGAATTACTGACGCAGTAGTAGGGTGAGCGGCTGTGTTGCGTTGGACACGCCAGGTCTCGTTGGATCGCCGAAATTAAGCACCGGAACCCCAGCTACTACTAACATGGGTGACTGTTTGGGAAAACTGGGTACCGCTCATACCTAAAAATCGTCGCATCAGCATAGTGTCTGTGCAGTCTCTGTATTAGAGCTATGCAGAGGCCGGGGCTCTAATTCGTTACAATTGAAGGACCCTAAAACAACCAGGAAAATCCCCGGGGTGGATCCTTCTTACCCCTCAAATAGTCCACTACAACTTGCTTTGGATCGTTATTCTATCGCAAGTAATCACAAAAATGAACTTGGAAGCAGAGGGCGACGTTGGAGTGAATGGGGATCAGGAGGAAGCTAAGATACTGGTTGGTAACGGAACTTGTAGGGCTCACATCTTCAAATCAAGTTTGTTTCATTGGTGTTTTAGGGCTCTTCAACTACAAAGGTAATTAGAGCCCTGTCCACTGCATAGTTCTAAAGCAGAGTCTGCTCAGACACAATACTGTTACTGTGATTTTCCCAAGTTTCCCACTTTTCCCAAGCGATCATCCACGCTACTACTAGCTGGGGTTGCGTTGCTTAAGTTCAGTGATCGGGAGAGAACTGGTATGTCCAAAGCAATACAACCGCTCTCTTGGAGCGCTGGGGGCTCCATTATATACTGTATATTGTACCTCGAAGAGAAAAAAAATTCTTAGTAGTCTGCAACAGCAGAAGGGGATGCGCGCACCATGTTTGCATCCCTGGTTTTGTATATATTTGTATATGAATCCTGCCTAGGTTTACCGAAAATGCTATTTCTGGTTCTTGTTCTATTTCGGTTAGTTGAATATGACGAAAGTTAGATTTCCTTTCGGGTGGGGTGTAATGTAGAGATAGATGTGTCTTGGGTGTGTATGTGTGTGTTGTGAAGAACTGATTGTAAGCGGAAGATAACATTTCGGGCAGGTTTGGTTCAGAGTGGACTTGCCTGTTCGAAATAGGTTTTCTTCAGGATTTCAGTAGACAGAGTCGCGCGTCGTGCCTGTTGGAGGAGGGTTCCAAGCTGATCATCATTATTGGATTATTGTGAGAGTTTCTTTTTTTTTTCGGAAGGATTAAATCCACTTCATCTTAGGTTTTCTTTTTTTACCTTGGAAAGAAGTGCCCATTTGTGGTCTCTTTTTTTTGTCCCCGGAATTCTCGCGCCTGCGACCAACTCAGCATTTCCTACTTTGCCCTGACATCATCCAACAGGCGCCATTGACTCTGTTTACGAAATAATTGTTTGATCGCGTCGACTACTACGATTTTGAACCAGATTGAAACCGAGCCGAATCGAGTAATCGGAATTACTCTCCCATTACTTTGCCACCAAATTTTGCATTATTTTTCGTTTTCGTAAATGATATCTTCTTCCGGTTTCCGATTTATTATTGGCTGCTCAATCCTTTGATTACTAAGTATTCTTGTTGGCAGTTGTTGGTGGAATTGATGCATCACCATAATGGGCGCATCTCAAGGGAAAGCTTATAAAGTAAGTGGATTCATTTGATGCATGACTTTTGGAATTGTTGGCGATTTGAAAGGACGTGAAAATAGGGTATGTGGTACCACCTTCCCTCCCATCTGTCCTAGTGGACTTCTAGAAAGCATACAAGTCAAATTGAAGTTTGATATTTGCCGTCTAGCACCCGTTGATTTGCCTCATAAATACACCTCACCCTGGTACTATAAGTCAGTGCTCCGCAACCTTTTTACACCTATGGCACACCAAAGTCTTTCCTAGAATTCCATGGCACATCAAAAGCTAAAATATATGGCAACGGCATAGCAAGGGTGGGGTCGCGTCCCACTCCGAGCGCCAGCTACTTAGGGGGGACCAAACTATGGCAGTTTCCTTTTTTTGTTCCTTGAGGAGGTGCAAAACATATTTCTTTCCAGCTTTGGAGCATCAAATGTTTCACCGCCCTGGACAACATGAACTCCAATTTATTTTTCAGCTTTAGGGCTTCAAATTTTTCACCACCCAGAGCAACATGATCTCCAGCTATGCCACTGATTTTTAGATATTAATTTAATAAACAAATTTTACAATAAATTTGAGAAGGCTAAAACGCGAATATTGCATTGCAAGTATTCTCGTTATTGTGTTTGATCTATCGAATCTATTGAAATATTACTTAGTTAGAAAATATATCTTATTTGACTATGGCACACCTGTATTGGCTCAAGGCACACCGGTTGCGGAGCACTGCTATAAGTGACCCCTAAGTGTCTTACCTAATGCCCCATCCTGATTCCGCATTCCTGGAAAACGGATGCCATCGATATGTAACCACCGTCAATTTTGGCTGATATTGATTTTGGATTTTTGGGAGAAACCGTGCGCTTACCTTGCCATAGGGCAGAGATGAATCGAATAATCGTTGGTTTCAATTTCCGCATTACATTTCACATGCAATGCACGGGCAAGAAGTTCGGGAATTGTCAGGCATTTCGGGAAAATGCGTTTAAATGAAAGGGAGCGGCAAATTGCGTTGGGCACACCAGTTCTCGTCTCATCACTGAAGTAAAGCAACGCAACCCCAGCTGGTACTATCTCCGCTTGGGAAAACTGGGTACCGCTAGTATTAAAAAATCGTTGCATTCGTGTAGTGTCTGTGCAGTCTCTGCATCAGAACTACACAGTGGACGGGGTTCTAATGACCTTATAAAGTCCCTGGCCATATTAATTTGACCACCAGGTAATATCCAGCTGCAGAGTCGTCGCTGGAGTTTTTCGTCACCCAGTGTAGTGTCGCCATGGTGTCACTCCCCTCCCTTCCAAAAAGCTGCTCTGTCCCATCTTCTGTTCTGGTGCCACCCCTTTTGCCATGGTGCGAGTGATGTCTACTGGGACGACCTGCCACACCATCAGAAGTGCATCTAAAGAGGGAACAGCAATGCCGGTGTCTTCTGGCAGGTGGGCCACCTGATGGGCATCAGCATTCGCCCTCCCGTTGGACATAATGCCGGCATTACCCGGGGCCCACATAAAGCCCCTGTCTTGCCCTGCTTATGAATCATGAGAAGCATTTTGTGCACACCCTGGATAATGGCATGTCTGCCACAAAGTGTGTGCAACAGCTGAATCACTAAGTATCCAAAAGTATTAAAAAAATATTACAAATGCAGAAAATGTCTAGTGGTCGCATTAATATGGCCAGGGACTGTAGTTGAAGGGCCCTAAATCATCAACAAACAACAGCAATTGAAATGAAAAATTCCACGGAATGATACATAAATATTTTCAGAAATCTGTTAATTTTGCAAAAATGAACTCCCTTCCTGCCTCCTGCAGTAGGGTGGAGGCGATTTTTAAAATTTCATTTTCCCCCAGGTGTGTTATATTGTGTAGCACTAACGGGTTGGGGAGAAAGCCAAGCGGCCATAACAGGTCCCCAACCCTTAGGAGGCCGCTCGCGAGCGATGAGGGAGTAGGTGTAGAGGATGAAGGAGAAGGGAAGTTTCAGCACCCAACGTTCTTTAGCAACCACCCATGTTGGTGCTAACGTGGACTTGCGTTGCTTAACTTCGATGATCTGACAAGAACTGGTGCGTCCAACGGAAATTGGCTGTACATTTCATCATCATCATCATCATCATCATCATACCCTTATCCCGCCTGTGGCAGGGTCGGGTCTGCGGGTTCTAGTCCTCCTCTCCTGTCTATCTCCAACCAGGTCCACCACCCCACACACTACCATAACCCTACGGAACTAATTCTCCTGTTTTGATTGTAAGGGTCCCCACATTCCGCTGTCCTAATCTAAGATTACACTGGGCCGCTGACCGCACTTGGAGGAATGCTGCCATAAGGAATGTTTGGACAAGGACAACGGCAGTCTTACCATTGATGACGGAAGCTTTATGACTGACTTCTTGCTTCGTTTTCATAGGAGCAAAAGCAACTCTTAACCCCTTTTCCGCCTATGACATGTTCGGGGACCCATTTGTGGAGCGACTATATTGCGTTAGACATACTCGTTCTCGTCTGATTACTGAAGTTAAGCAACGCAACCTCAGATAGTACTGGCATGGATGGCCGCTGGGGAACACTTGGTAGGCCTACTGCTAATACCCAAATCTTCGTAACAACGTAGTGCCTGTGAAAACTCAGTATTAGAACTACACAGTGGATTGGGCTCCAATGACCATTGTAGTTCAAGGGCCCTAAAACATCAACAAATTAATCATTGGAAGCACCAGGGCAGGGAGAGACCAGTGCAGACGTGGGAACAGGTTGTCCATAAGGATATGGTGGTGTGTTGAGTGGACGGGAACGTGGTGGGAGATAGTCGGGCCTAGAGGGCTAGAACTCGCAGACCAGACCATGCCACAGGCGGGATAGGAGTATGATATGGATGCTAATGATGAAAATATATGCATATTTTAAGTATAAAGTAAAGCCGAACGTGCTTGAAAGTATATGAGCTAAATAACGGGGTTCTTTAGTCAGGTGGGCTCGTGACACTCACTTCAGGGCATGGCTTACTTTATCTATTCTTTCCTCTTTTTGACATTATTTCTACGAGTCTACTGCATTACACTGAATATCGCTACCGACCCTTACCACATTGAATGAAATGCATATAGGATCCCAAAAATTTCAGGTACTGGAGGTCCCCGTGGCGTCGAGAGAACATTTCCTGATGATGGAAATGGACATACGTTAAAAGTCCCTCTGGATGGGCACATGGGAGATCTGCTAGACGCTATTTTTACGCAGGCGGTTGCCAACCAAAGCTGCAACCTCTATGCTTATTTATCATCGGCCTCCGCCAGTGCCAACGGACTGAACTTGGTAGACGACAGAGGGTCCTGTTCAAGGGTAGTGCATCTGAATGGAAACCAGCCACATCTGGCTGGGTATTTGGTCCTTTGTTTTACATTCTCTGTCAGCGGTCTTCAAACTGTGTTCCGCGGAAGCCCAGGGTTCCGCAATACATCTCTGGGAGTTCCGCGAGTCAAAATGAAAATTCTTTAGCAGTGGCAAGATGTACTTTTCTAAAGGTGGGATGGGGTTCTCCCAAAACATCTTATAGTTCTAAGGGTTCCGTGAGTCGACATAGTTTGAAGACCACTGCTCTATGTGAATGATATAGGACTTGATATTAGCTCCTTCCTTGAACTATTTGCAGATGACTCGTGTATTGCTCGGGTATTGGATGAGGGGTTATCATCGTATGCACAATTACAACAGGTTATAGATAAAATTTATGACTGGTGCATAAGTTGGGAATTGTCATTAAACCTTCAAAAATGTAGTTTTCTCTTGATATCTACATCTAGCAACCTTACTGCATAGGTGACCCATAAACACCATGGAATTACAGTAGAATCTCCAAAGTTGACCACCCCTATATGTTGACCACCTCCCTAAGTTGACCAAATTTTCACAGACTGGATGTGCACCACATTAATTAATGGATGACCAACCTCCCTATGTTGACCACCTCTGTAAGTTGTATGTTGACCACTATGACTGTGACACATGATATTGATTTAACCTCCATAAGTTGACCCCTTGTCTCCCTTGTGCCTGACAAGAGCCTTGTCAAGGGTGACAAATACAAGATTGAAAGAGCATCCAAGGAACATTTCACTGGATTGCTTAGCACTTGCTCTTCTTGGGGAAAGCTAAAGAAATTAGTGATTGGTAAGTCAGCAAATTCATGTGCATTTAAGAAATTGAAGACCGCCCTGTAACATGGAGATCAAACAAATGTGCATGGATGACTGCTGCCCTGTTTGAAGACAGGTAAGGGGTGTGGATCAAGAAATGATCTATCTTACTAACAGTAGACAACTGCCCTTCTGAACTGCAAGTCAGTCACTTGACAAATTTGACACTTAACTTTCTTCTTCCAAATGGAACCTCAAGGATCCAACCTCTTGACCAAGGTGTTATCAAAGCATTCAAAGTGTTTTACTAAGCCCAACTCCTGGAGTTTATTATTGGCAAAACACGTGTCACCAGCCTGTGGAAGCAGCTTCATTTGCTGCATCCATTAATGCTCTGGGTGATGTCCTTTGGATAATTCTGCTTGGAAAAAGTTTAACCAGAAACAATGTTGACATGTTTTAAGACAAACCAACAGACAACATTTTGGCCTCATCATACAGCCCATCTTCCATGGCAGAATTTTAAGGAGTAGCCTTTGAAAGTATTGTTGAAATGGGCAATGAAGTGTAAACCTCTAATGAATCTGATGCAGCTAACCGCCTGGGGGGGGGGGGCTTAACCCCCAACTACCAGATCAATGGCATTGGGGGCTAGCTATGCCAATCCACTAGCAGTAATAGTGTTGATTATGTAGCATTTCATACAGTTGTATCCAATAAAAGCAAAAGTACCCATGTATCAGTACAGTACACCTAGTTCTCCATAAATTGACCACCTCCCTATGTTGACCACTTTTCTTCCGCCCTTGGGTGGTCAACTTACAGAGGTTCTACTGTATTTTAAATAGTAAAGGTAACTGGAAGGAACATATTGTTAAATTGATTGGTAGGGCTGGTCAATTTCTCGGTCTGATTAATAGTTCTTGGGGACAGCACCTTATTTTTCAATGATGGGACCAGTTTTAGAGTATTGTAGTCCAATTTGGTTTCCCTGTAGGCAGGACCTATCTTGGGAAATTGAAAGGATCCGACGGAGAGCAGCAAGAATTGTACTTGTACATGATTAGGGAATGAGGCGTGTATCTCACAGCATTGGTTTTTTCGTGAGACTGCTGCTGATGGGGTGCGATGGACCTCTGGTTGGAAGTGTATCCTTGGCTGTGTATAAGGGGAGAAAGGATCATTCATATAAATTGAAGGAAATAAGGGCACACACAGACTTATACTAGTGGTCTTTTTTTTCCCAAGGACCATTCCGCAATGTAATTCCCTTGGGGAGGATAAAGTGGAGGGCTTACTAAAAGAGAAGGCCAGGATTGCAAGTATTGGGTTTACGGAAGTTTCGCCCCCCCCCCCCCCCCCCCCCCCCCCCCATATTTCGCCCCTCGGATGTTTCGCCCCTGGGAGAGTAAATGGCCGGTTTTTTGTTGCGCTGTTCACTGTAATAATGGATAGTTAGGGCAAACGACGTAAACGTAACACTTGAAACGTAAAGTTTACGTCGTCAAAGTGTTTTAAATGATGTTCGTCTGCTAAACTGTATTTCAAAAATAGCGGCAGCGTCGATGCTTAAAACGACCAACGTAAAATTTGGCGCATGCGCGTGTCGCTACCTTATGTCCGAAAATCAAACGGATTCGGTAAACATATAGCCTAAAACGCGTCGATTTTTAGGGCACTAGTGGTTTTTTTTTTAATTAATATCATTTCTTTTAATTCGGTGGTAAAATGAATTAACGGATATTTACAAATTTGAGGCTGTCCCCAAACAAATTTATCAATGATTCAGCATGAAAACATTGGCTGCCCCTATATACTGCTGCACCACGAAGTACAGGTGTCATGCAGAGCAAACGTAGTTGTTGAAGTAATGCATTATTCGGCAAGTGCCACAGTTTAATAAAAATAAAAAAAAAAACACAAACATTAAGCAAGACAGTCACATAAAAAAATGCAAACATAACCTAAAATTCGAAATTGTAGGCTATTCATTCAGAAAGTCTATTAAATTTCTATCGTTGATGTCCTCCACAATGCGTAGAATTCTTGCCGAAATTGCTGAATTTTTACCTTACCTATTCTTTTAAACACTCAGGAAGAAGGTCCAAACGAACAATGCTGTTTTCCACGTAAAAACAGAATAACCAAAAAAACCGGCCATGCCTAACCTAACTGGCAATGACGATATTTACTCTAATTTACACTATTTGCGATATTTACGCTGGCATTTTACCTTACCAAAAACAGAATCAAAAAGTAACAAAAAAA
>JAAFCE010008833.1:6814932-6832991 GCA_013389805.1 Trigoniulus corallinus
TCCGAGGGGCGAAATGTGTGGGGGCGAAAAGTACTCGGGGGCGAACGTTCCGGATCCCAAGTATTGTAGGGTGACACAGCAACTGTAGCGTAGGGTTTTAGAAGTTTTCCAGTATCTTATGTAGCAATGAGAGTCTCTCCGCTGCCAAATTGGCCATAAAAGCTGATTGCAGTGAATTAGAATTAATACAATGTCCCGTGTGGTGTACCCATGGCATTTGCACGTAAAAGAATCTTCTCGTACACCACGTTCTCGATTGATCATTGAAGTTAGCAACGCAACCCAAGCTAGTGCTAGGATGGGTGACCGCTTGGGAAAATTCAGTGCCGCTAATACCCAAAAATCGTCGCATTAGCATAGGCTGTGCTGTCTGTGCATTAGAAGTATGCAGTGGAGAGAGCTGTAATGACCTTGTATTTGAAGGGTCCTAAAACACCAACGAAACAAAAAAAAAAACAAAAACTGGTGTGTCCAACGCAATAGTCGCTCACACGATTGGGTGCCGTGTCATTGGCGGGAAAAAGGAGGATAATGAATACTGCGGTTGTCATTCCGAAATAGTCTTTCCTACTTCCGTTTCGTGGTCTTGCTCAGCAGCCTTGCCTTGACATGATGCCAACGTTTTAGCTTGTGGCAGCAAAAATGAAATGGGTTTTGTAGAAGCGAGAGGCGGTTAATTTTGTACCCTGTCCTTCACACTTTCGTGTAACTGACTGTAGCTTGTGGTTAGCCTCCTACTTGTATTTTTGCCTAGCTCTCACCGAAAAGTGCTTAATCTTACACCCCCGCACAAACACACATATTCAGCATCTTTTTTTTGTCATCGAGTGAATTTTCCACATTCGACGTGAATATGATGCAGGATTTTTTGCCGTCATCCACTGATCATTAGTGATGTTATTTGAAATTCTCTCATAGAGCCGCCATGACGTTTTGATGACAGTAAGTCGACCAGATGGCGATGCAGCAGCGTTGTAAAAGCAGGAATTGTTAGATGAATCTGTTAGTAGCCCATTTGGAATTCCCATTGGCGGGGTCGACTCATTGGTGGGAGCGGATGTATTGCGTTGGACACACCAGCTCCTTTGATCACTGAAGTTATGCAATGCAACCCCAGCTAGTACTGACACGGGTGGCCGCTTGGGAAAACTGTGTACCGCTAATACCCAAAAATTGTCGCATTAGTGTGGTGTCTGTGCAGTTCCAACATGACACCCTAAAACACCAATGAACCAAACGAACCCCGGCCTCGGTGGCACTGTCGGTAGCTTGCTCAGTAACTGCGTCAGTGGTTCTAGGTTCAATACTGGATCGACGTGGACTTCAATACTGGATTGACTTCTTCCGGGCGAAAGGCCCCAAGTGCGCATTCCTTTTTTTGTTGGTGTCCTAAGGGCCTTCAGCTACAGTGTCATTAGAGCTCCGTCCATTGCGTAGTTGTAATTCATTGTCTGCACAGGCACTACGCTGTTATGACCATTTGGTTATTAGCAATACCCAGGGTTCCCAAGCGGTCACTCATTCCAGTACTATCTGGGGTTGCGTTGGTGCGCCTTCTTCCGGATGAGAATTAAAACGGAGGTAACGCGCGGTGTATGAGTCATTTGCACATAAAGCAATGATGAGCCAAAATTCCCAGGTGTACGACCTTGCCGCCTTGGCGATAAATGAGCCATTCACAAGCCAAATCGATTAACTCCACTTTTTGAAATTTTAGTGTCAAAGCACTTGTTCAGACATAACTTTTATTATGTTAAATACATTTCCGAAATAATATAAATTAACACCATTAAAAATCAAAAATTTTTTTGGCCAGTGAATAATTAATAATTTCTTTAAGAAGCCATTCCGACTAACTCCATACTGTAATGTAAATCATTGCAATAACGAAAATTCTATCTTCGATAGTGAGGGAATTTGGATAGCAAAAATTGAAAAGGCCACTCATCTAAATAGGATGAACAGGCTCACAGTCAAATGGCTGCAGATTGACTGTCGTAATTTGATAAAGTTTTAGTATTTTCGTTTGACTTAGAAAAACCTTTGCCATTTCCTAATCTTACTACATCAGTAGCTTATTATAAGCAAAATTTATATGTTTATATCTTTGGTTGTCATGATTTTAACAAAAATATAAGCCAGATGTTTGTTTGGTCTGAAACTGAAGGATCTCGTGGTTGTCAAGCAGTTGGGGGTCTGCAACAAAAATATATAATGTGAGTATGATTTGGATGTTATTTGGTTCCATTGCTAGTGTCAGGACAGCATGGAAAAATACGTACAGACTGGGTGCATCAAGGGTCAGCACTCAGCCCATATATATACATACATTCACTCTAGTAATGGGTGAGCTGCTGATGAGAAGAGGGGAATGGTCCCCTCAGTTCCTGGTATTTGCTGATGATGTGGGCAGGCTTAAGGAGTCCAAAGAGGATGCACAAAAGGGCCTACAGACATTAAAACAGCGATGGAAAGAGGCGGCCTTAAGTTGAACATGAAAACGAGAGTGTACCTAGCTGTCAATTTTAGTGGCCAGGGGCAAGGGGGTGAGATTCGTTGTCGGGCGATGAGGGGATACCAGTGGTGCGAGAGTTTCGTTATTTAGGATCAGTTTTCCAGAGCAATGGAGAGATAGATTCCGACTTGACACATAGGATTAATGCAGGATGGCTGAAGTGAAGGCAGGCAAGTGAGGTCCTGAATGACCTCCGAGTCCAAATAAAGGTTTTCAGAATGGTCGTTTGGCCTTCTGTGCTGTATGGCTCAGAATGTTGGGCAGCTAGGAAGAACCATGAAGGAGAATACAAGTGGCTGAGGTGCAAAGGCTACACTACATGAGTGGGGTGTCACAAGCCGACAGAATCTTTAATGATTACATTAGTGGTAGGCTGGGAAACATCACAGAGAAAATGAGAGAACAGTGGATGAGGTGGTATAGGCATGTAGTGAGGATGGGAGGAGGAACTCATTAGGTCCATTATGGGACTGCATGTGTTGGAGCACCAGGAGAGGGGAAGACCAAAACGGACGTGGGAGCAGGTGGTGCAGAGGGACATGGAGGCTTTTGGGGTGGAGGGGTCTTGGGTGGAGTTTAAGAACCCGCAGACCTGACTCCGCCATTGGCAGAATAAGAGTGGGTTGTTTGTTGGTGTTTAAGGTCCCGTCAACTACAAGGTCATTAGAGACCCGTCCACTGCGTAGTTCTAATGCATATGCTGCACAGACACTACACCAATGCGACGATTATTGGGTATTAGCACTACCCAGCTTTCCCGAGCGACCACCCATGTCAGTACTAACTGGGCTTGCGTTGCTTAACTTCAGTGATCAGACGAGAACTGGTGTGTCCAACGCAACTTGCCGCTCCCAAATAAGAGTGGGACGATGATGATTTTGATTTTATTACTTTCACTTGCCAAATCGATTAACTCCCTTAATTACCCAAAATTTGTGATATTACTAACTATTACACCAAGGCTATTCTGTCTTATTTATTCTATTTGTCTTTAGATGAAGTCTACATCTTCATTTATACATTATACAATGCTTATTTCAATTTTTATATTAAAGGGAATTTTTAAAAACAATCTATATTAAGTCATCAAATTTCTCTACTTTCTGTTTTATGGAGTTAATCGATTTGGCAAGTGAGTGGCTCAAATATGTATAGAGGTTGTTGCTTTGCTCCCCGGCCTAGGAGGGAGCGGCTTATTGCGTTGGTCACACCAGTTCTTGTCTGATCACTGAAGTTAACCAACGGAATCCCAGCTAGTGCTGGCATGGGTGACTGCTTGGGAATACGTGGTACTGCTAATACCCCCAAAAACCGTCGTATCAGAGTAGTGCCTGTATAGATTCTGCATTAGATCTACGCAGTGGAAGGGGCTCTAACGCCCGTTGTAGTTGAAGGGCCCTTAAACGCTAACAAAACCATATCTACATGTGATCCTGACTGAGACAACTATGTGAGGGACCCGCAGGAAGCACACTTTGGACTTCCCTCGGGAGAAGCCATCTGTATCGCTTAAGATTGATCCTGCAACCATAGAATTTCCAAATCCTGCACGCTAACCACCGGGTAATGAAGACGGAGTACGTTTGAAGCAGGTCTGGATTTTGGATATCGAATTTGACTGCTGTTGTTTATGAACTCCTTATTCTCGAGTTCTGTAGAGGATCATCGCGAAGGAAATAATAAAGCGGAAGTTAAACAGAATCCGTTAGTTGATGGAACTAGGCCAAATCTTCTTTCTTTTTTTTTCGTTATAAACGTCTTATTTAGTGAATCCTATCCTCGAAGCTTAGTTGTTTTTGTTTGTTTGGGGGAGATAGGGTAACGGTGATAGTTTTGCGATCCCAGCGGAAGGGTGTGAAGAGAAAAAAAAACAAAACAGGCACCTCTCCGCATAACATGCACATTCTTTGTTGCTTCATCTGATGGCATCCAGAGGAGAAAGTTGGAGGTTAAATAACGATTACGATGTTAACCTGGAAATCATTTAATGATGGCGGAAGCTGATTGATTTAGCGTGTAAGAGTTTGTTGCCCCTTTTCTGGAATTTTCCTATTTCTGAATTTATGGTCATGGTACAGAACCCTGTTTACTGGAATTTTCCTGCTCCCAACTGATCGAAAATGGTGCAAAACCTTTTCACTGAAATTTTCCTTTTCCTGATTTAAATGACATTGTGCAAAGCCCCGGACTTTACCTACCCCTGACTGTATGGACAAAGTGCAAAATCCCCTTTCACCGGAATTTACCTGTCCCTGATTGTATGAGCAAATGACAAAGCTCCGTCCACTAGAATTTACCTGTCCCTGATTGTATAGGCAAAGTGGAAAACTCCTTTCACTGGAACTTATGTCCCTGATTGTATGGGCAAAGTGGAAAACTCCTTTCACTGGAACTTATGTCCCTGATTGTATGGGCAAAGTGGAACGCTCGTCTCACTCGAATTCACCTGTCCCTCATTGTATGGGCAAATTGCAAAGCGCCTTTCATTTTTATTTTCATGTTTTGGACTATATGGGCAAGGTATAATACCCTTCTCACTTGTTGTTTTAATGCTCCTCACTGTAAGAGCATGGTAGCTTTCCAACTGGTTAACGTCCTTAATAGGGCATGTAAAGACAAAACTCGGCCCATAAGCCAAGGATGACAGTGGCAGAGTCCCTGATTGTTTGGGCAAAGTGCAAAGCCCCCTTCAATGGAATCTACCTGTCCCTGATTGTATGTGCAAAGTGAAAACCCCCTTTCACTGTTATTTATCTATCCCAAATTGTATGGGCAAAATACTAAACTGCTTTCATTATTATTATTTCCATGTTTCGGACTATAAGGGCAATAACCTGCTTTGGTGGCGTAGTGGTTAGCACGCTCGGCAACTGAGTCAGTAGTTTTAGGTTCGATACTGGACCCAGGTGGATTGGCTTCTTTCGGGCGAGAGAGATGCCGCGAGCGCACCTTCTCTCGCATGAGAAGTAAACCAGTGGTCCCGTGTTGGTGTACGATGTCACTTGCACGTAAAGGAACCCTCTCTACTATTCAACGGGTAGATGAGGCAAAATTTCCAGGTGTAGGAGCTCGCCCCCCCCCGGGCGTCGGTGGAATTCCCCAAAACAATGAAAAGTAGACCGACGATAAATAAGCACAGGGGTTGCAGCTTTGGTCGACAACCGGCTGCGGATATACTATGAACAATATGTCGCCCTTGTGTCAATTCAGAAAGACAAGATGGGTACCCGACCCTGCCATAGGCGGGAAAATGGTTAGGGGTTGCTTGCTTGCTTGCTGGTGATGGTTGGGAATGGAAATTTTCAAGCTTGCTAGGGTCCGTAATAGGGCCAGTAAAGACATTGTTGTTGTTTGTTGGTGTTTTAGGGCCCTTCAACTGCAAGGTCATTAGAGCCCCGTCCACTGTGTAGGTCTGATGCAGAAACTGCACAGAGACTACTCTATTGCGACACCAAGCGGCCATCCATATCAATACTGGCTGGGGTTGCGCTGCATAACTTCAGTGATCAGACGAGAACTGGTGTGTCCAACGCATTTCGCCGCTGCCAGTAATGACGTAACCCAGCCCGTAAGTCAAGGGTGACAGTGGCAGTTCCTTATCTTTCCTACAGAAGTAACTCAGAGGCAGGAGAAGTATTTTCCTCGACCTCCTAAATGCTGAAGATGAAGGATAGATCACAGACATCCATACAGCTACCCATAAGGTTGTGGAGAAAATAGAGGAAGACATCTTCAAGGCCTTTCGGACGATGAAAAGACAAAAATGCGGTAGCCTCAGATAAGATCCCCTTGGATATATGACGTGACTTAATTCAGGGCTACAGGAATCAGGTGGCTTGGGAAACTTTTCAATAGGATAAATAGCCAATGGAGATAGGATGCCGGCTGCGTGGAGGGAGAGTTAGATTGTTCTACCTTTCAAGGGCGAAGTGATTCCTAAGAATACGGGAGATCAGTTCGGGTTCATGCCACGCAGGTCTACATTGGAACCAGTCTTTATCCTGAGGCAGAGGATATAATCGGGCAGGAAAAAAGGACCTACATACAATGTTCGTTGAGTTGGAGAAGGCATACGATAAAGACCCAAGACAGGCATTATGTGAGGCCTTTCGGAAAAATGGGTCGACCACGGATATGTTAGGATATTGAAAGGATGCGTATGATGGTTCCATTGCCAGAATAACGAATACGCGAGGAAATACTGGAGGCTTCAGATGAAGGTTTGGGCCGAGGTGGGTCGGCTTCTTTCGGGCGAGAGAGAGGCCGCCGACTGTGCCTTCTTTCTGATGAGAAGTAAAACCGAGGTACCGTGTGGGTGTGCGATGGCACTTGCACGTAAAAGAATCCTCTCTGCTATGCAACGGGTAGATGACACAAAAATTTCTAGGTGTAGGAGCTCGCCCCCCCTTCCTCCCCGGCGTCGGTAGCATTCCCCAAACAACGCTAGACCGACGATAGATAACCGTAGGAATGCAGCTTTGGCCGGCAACCGGCTGCAGAAAAACCCATTAGCAATATATCGCCCTATGCCCATTCAGAGGGACAAGATCGGTACCCGACCCTGCTATAAGGGGAAAAGGGTTAGGAGTTGCTTTGCTTTTGCTGGTACAGTAAAACACGTTTATAACGTTTATGGCTACAACGTTTTCACGGCTAGTTTCTGTTTGGGCTGGTCCCGGCAGAGCCTATGGCTTTTTTAATGGTAGAGGGTCGCGGATATAGCGTTTGCTTTCACGGATATAACGTTTGCAAGGCCCTGGTGGGCAGCCAAGTTTTTCATATCCTATCATGGATATGAAAAACTTCCAACCCGTATGTGCACATGTCCTGATTAGGAATGTTGCATATGTGCAGAATGTACAACATAAGCTGTGCATTACATACATTGTACATGAACAGATCACTCAATCTTGTTAATGTGTGGTTTTAGTAGTAATGACACAAGCGACCTAGAATTGAGGTGGTAAGACAATTTACAATGAACTTGTGTAGAGGTCAGCCAAGATACCAAGAGGATATGTGTGCCTCAACATCCAGAGAGGGAGTGGCGAATTGCATTGGACACACCAGTTCTCGTCTGATCACTGAAGTTAAGCAGCGCAACCCCAGTTAGTACTGACATGGGTACCCACTTGGGACAACTGGGTACTGCTATTATCCAAAAGTCGTCGCATTAGTGTAGTATCTGTGCAGTCTCTGCATAAGAACTACACTATGGAAGGGGCTCTAATGACCTAGTATTTGAAGGGCCCTAAAACACCAACAAACAAACAAACCTAAAACACCAGCAAACAAACAGCATCCAGAGGTGGAAGCAACCATCCACCATGAAGCAATCATCAATTCTTGATTACTGTACACATAGGGAAATCATTTACAGTATGTACCCCAACATGACGTTTTACCACTACGCGGTATTATGGATGGAAAAGCAGAAAAAGGCATATCATCGCTATAGCGTTTTCATGGTTATAACGTTTGTTCCCTTTGGTCCGCAACAAAACGTTATAACCGTGTTTTACTGTAGTTGGTAGGCTGACAGTCTACTACCTTCATCATCCACGTTTATAAAGCTACTTGTAGTAGCGGAGCTCCGCATGGCAGCTGTGATTCGCTGTGTAGTATGATTACGTGGGGCATCCTAGCAATTTTCCGGTTGAAAATGCATGCACCGGAGTATAGTAAATCATTATCATCTGGCCCTTCTCCAGCCTGTGGCTTCGTCGGGTCTGCGGGTTGCAATCCCAATGTCCACCTTCTTGGTATAACTGGATGTGGAAATCGGCAATTGCGTTCATAAAATACATTTGTACACATTGCTATCGGAGCCCAATGCACCTTTCTAGCGGAGGAGAAAAAAAGCAAATAAAAAAATCACGTTTTTTACCCAATTGTCGCATTCACCCAGTTGTGGTATGCACCCAATTGGTATTAATATGGTTGGTCACTTTGGAAAACTGGGTACCGCTAATACCGAAAACGTCGCATTTGCGTGGTATCGGGGCACTCTCCGCATTAGAACTACCCAGTGGACGGGGCTCTAATGATCTAGTAGTTGAAGGGCCCTTAAACACTTACAAACAAGGGACCGGTATGTTTATTCGTTGTACCTGAAAGGAACCGTTGTTAAGTTGGGATTTCAGATTGGCGGGTGGCTTCTGGTACCTTTCTGACAAGCGCCATCCTTAAGCGACTCTCGCTTGCTGCGAGATAGTGAAATGACAACGGAGAATCAAAGCGTCGTAGGTATTTCGTGTACCTCACAAGATGGCACCTACAGTGGCAGCTTTATTCGAAAATGAAATGCACTATTATCTTTTTGGGAATGGTATGCATTTACTAGCGCAAGCCACCCTTGAGTTCATTGAGAGGGGCAAGATGGGAACCCGGCTTTATCATAGGCGGGGGAAATCGTTAGGAGCTGCTTTGCTTTGGTGATCATTTACTAAGGATGCAGTCATCTTAAGTTTAGTATGTCTGGCAGTAAATTCGGGTAGTTTGCAGAATGCAATGAACGTTTCATGAATTTGTTAGCCCTCTACGTCGATTAATCGATATTATTCTCATGTCGTAGTTGCATTTGTGGTCGTGTGAGGTCTCTTAGCTGTGGAGTGAAAACTATGCTGTATTGATTTTTCCGCCATTTTCTTCTATCCTCACGGTTACGAATGTGAATTGTCTGAATGGGCAGGGGCGGATCTAGGGTTTTTTGGGGCCTAGGGCTTATTGATGTCTAGTAATGTGACATTGATTAACATAAAACATACAATGCTATAAATAATTATTATTATATTATTAATATAAACCGTTTTTAACTAATATGAAAAGTGCTGATTGTTAATCAAAATGTGTTGAAAATGTATGGTAAGTAAATTTTTGAGGGCCCTTGACACTTTGGGACCCACGGCTTACGCCCTACTAGCCTCTATGTAGATACGCCCCTTTGTTCTTTACTGCCACTGATGTTTTTTTTTTGCGCTAAAGGAAACCCCACGGGAGACTCTTGTCGGATTTAAGTTAAAGCTCTGGCCCCATGCAGTGTGTTGGACAGGGGTGGCGAACCAGGCCCAAAAAGTTATGCTTCTTGATGTTAGGCTCCATAGAAGCAATGGGGAACGGTTGAAGTGCAAGTGGCAAGTGGACAGGCAAGTGGAGTCCTGTGTAATAGGAGGGTCCCATTCAAGTTGAAAGGAAAGTTTTATAGGGTAGTCGTTAGGCCAGATTTGCTGTATGGGTCAGGTGTTGAGCTGTTAGAAAGAGCCTCGTAAATAGAATGAAGTAGCAGAGATACGACTGCTTCGGTATATCAGCGGGGTGTTGGGAGCTGATAGTGATGAATGAGTATATTAGAGGTAGCCTGGGAATGAAGGACCACGCGGAAAAGTGAAAACAGGAAGGAGAAGCTTGTGAGGTCCATTACCGGAATATAGGTGGTTGGAAGCATCCGGGACAGCAGGTTGTCCGTAAGGATATGGGTGTGTGTGGGTGGACGGGGACCTGGTGGGAGATAGGCGGAAGTGGACACTTAGGACCCGCAAATCCGACACTGCCACAGTTGGGATAAGATTGTGATGGTATTTCTTAATGTACTAACGTGCCAGACAGTTTGTTACATGAATATATTAGTAGGATACCCCTACTTCCGGCTTGTTATAGGAAAACGAAATTCTTCTAATCTATTGGTTTGGCTTTCTATAGGTTACCCTGCAAACCAATAGATTAGTGCCACGAACCCGCGAAATTGTTCTGTGTGCCATGAGTTCGCCACTCCTGGTGTAGGATGTCACAATTGCATGGAATCGAACCCGTACTGCATTCAGAAAAATACACCCGTGTGCGATGGCATTTGCACGTAAAATTTTCAGGCAAAATTTTCAGGTGTGGGAGCTGTCCCTCTGGCGTCGCGTCGGTGGGATCCCTCAACGAACACCACACCGGCGATAAATAAACATAGGAATTGCAGCTTTGGTGGGCCACGGTCTGCAGAAAAGCACTGTCGAATATATCACCCTTGAGTCCATTCGCAGAGAAGTTGGGTATCCGACCCTGCCATAGGCGGGAAAAGAGTTAGGAGTTGCATTTGCTTTATGGTAGGCATTGCACGGAAAATGTGTGACATCGTGGAGCACGATAAACCATTCAATCCTGTGCCATAATCCTTAATATCGGTCCAACCCTGGTTTGAACGGGGGAAGGGGCATATGGACGGTATTTTAACATACTTTGCCACCAGCTTAAAGTTGCAACCTTACAGTATTTGAGCGGCTCTATTGCGTTGGCGCCACCGTTGGGGCCCTAAAGCTCCAACGAAAGGAGAAAATACAACCTATTTTCCCTCGCTTAGGCTATTTTCTTGACCGACGCCAGAGGGTAACCTCCTACACCTGGATCTTTTGCCGAACTGCGCCTATTATCTTTTTTCCAAGAGAAGGGTTCTTTTAGGTACAGTTGGTAGTGTGCCCACCAAACAGGAACATTTAGTTAAATGTGCAGTCTGAATCACTGGCACGACAAACTACCGTTGAAGGTCGTTGATTGCATTTGAAATTGTAAAAATTGTCATGAATGCCGAATGTAACCATGGAGATGTAATAGCTGTGGTAATGAAGCCCCCAAACAGACGAGAATATGATGATAACGTCTTCAGGACTTGAGACCTGTGTATTTGTAACTGGAACACATCACATAAAACGTCGTTTGTGCATATCCATTATAGCTATTCATTTTTTTTATTGCGTTCGATATAACCACACTTCTGAATATTGTAATTGGCTTACATATAAGTATTAATGGGTAGTGACAACCCTGTACAAGTACTACTTATTCCACCCTTGTTATGACGACTTTGGGTGTTAGCAGTACCCAGTGTTCCCAAGCGGGCACCCCTGCTAGTACTATCTCGGTTTCCGTTGCCAACGCATAGCAGCCGCCCGCGTTTCCCTTCAGCCGAGAGGGTGGCCCAAGTGCGTCTCCCGTGTGATGGGAAGTAAAGAATGGCTCCGTGTGGTGTGTACAACGTCAATGTGCGCGAGAAACTCGTCTATGTGGGACGAGTAGATCAGTGGTCTTCAAACTTTGTCGACTCACGGAACCCATAGAACTATAAGATGTTTTGGGGGAACCCCATTCCTCCTTTAGAAAAGTATATCTTGCCGCTGCTAGCGAATTTTCATTTTTACTCGCGGAAAACCCAGTACTCAGTGTTCCCAAGCAGTCACCCAAGCCGGGGTTGCGTTTCGTAATTTCACTGATCAGACGGGAACTGGCTTACAGCCTCTCTCCAATAAATCACTCTAGTGTCCATTGAGAGTGGGAACGGACAATTATGATGGACACACCAGCTCTCGTGTGATCACTGATGTTACGCAATCCCAGCTAATACTGACATCAGTGGCCACTTGGGAAAACTGGGTACCACTAATGCCTAAAAACTCGTGTCTGTGCAGTGACTGCATTAGAACTGCGCTGTGGAAGAGCCTTAAACGTCAACGAAACAAAATAATCATTTCAGAGAGGCAAAATGGGAACCCGAACCTGCCGTAGGCGGTAAAAGGGTTAGGAGTTACTTACTTGCATGACTATCAGTACAGAACTGGCCTGCAAATATACAAGAAGTTGGTGGACAGTGTTTGGATTTTTATTGGTTTGTTGGTGTTTCAGGGCCGTTCTGCTAAAAGGTTATCAGA
This sequence comes from Trigoniulus corallinus, assembly GCA_013389805.1. Classification (NCBI taxonomy): domain Eukaryota; kingdom Metazoa; phylum Arthropoda; class Diplopoda; order Spirobolida; family Trigoniulidae; genus Trigoniulus; species Trigoniulus corallinus. The sequence continues at coordinate 6,827,134 of JAAFCE010008833.1, forward strand.
TCACCGTCCACTGCGTAGTTCTAATGCTGAGACTGCATGGTAGCTACACTAATGCGACGATTTCTGTTTTCCCAAGCTGCCACTCTTGTCCGTACTAACTGGGGTTGCGCTGCCTAATTTCAGGGATTAGACGAGAATTGGTGTTTCCAACGCAACAAGGCGCTCCCTCAGTAGTTGACGAAGTGAGGGTGGTAGCATCAGGTCGGCACCGTCTGAGTAGAAATATTATTCACCAGTTCCTTACGTGTGTCCCTTGTTCCAGTGGTACCTATGGGTATCCGACCCTGCTATTGGCTGGAAGAATGATGACATTGTCATCTTTGTGTGTATCCACGTTGAGCATTCTTTCATGCTCATTTCTTGGTGGTCTTGAAATTGTTCACAATGTGAGAAGCATCCTTCGTATGCCGTTCAAGCGAATCAGTTTTAAATGTTCTCCAGGTGTGTTTCGAAAGGGTTGATATCGCACCGTTTAGATCTCTGACCGTCTTTGTATTTCCGTACTTTTACTATCAGGATGTTTTTATGTATTTCCGTGACGATACTTTTTATCTCTGTAGGTCTCTTCCGACACTCTAATTACGCCTATTTAATACAATGAAAAAGACCCTTAAGTGGGCTTTGACCGTGAAACTTTCGTGGTCCACCGGCCTCAGGAAGTAACCAATAATAAATTTTAGATGGTGCCTGCAAAAAGCTCTCTCCCTCCTTCAAGAAGAAGTTCATAGGCCCAGTCATCCCTACTTAAATTTGTCACTATATACAATAGGATGGCGTGTGAGCAGTTTTCTTTGTTGAAAATTTGAGAGGTACTGTGTATTGAGATCAAGGTGTGTGGGATTGGGGAATCATCTTCTCCAATGTGTGATATACATTTAGTGCATTAACCCTTTCCACATCCTTTCTAATAAGTGTTCTTTTTAATTTCGGCTCCAGTTCTTCTTGTAAAGTGGATCATTTTACTTTTTTTTCTACTGTGTACAAGTTGCATGAAAAAGCATTTGTTTTTAGAAATCATGATATGAAGTGGGAAGAAAGTGGATCCTCCTTCTCCACTTCTTCCCCCCACCCTCTCGAACCCTTTGAAAACAGGATCATTATCCCTCCTATGGTTTATGAACTCTTAAATTTTTTTTCATCATAAATTGTACTGGTCTGCGTAGAAAGCCCTGTGTAGAATACTGATATATTTGTGAATGGTTGAGAAGATTGGATTTCAAGAAAGCGTTTGACGTGGTCATCGTGATGTGGCAGTTGAGACTGTGCTCTGCGTTTGCGTATCCTGTGGAGGTTGTTGATGAATTATGGTGAGCAATTCATACTGATCCTGTAAAGGCATTCGTGCTAAACGATTTCCTGCTAAAGTATAATGTAGCTAAGTGTGAGATCTCGCCTCGGCCTCTACGTCACATTTTCGTGTCAATGTCAAGGATTTAGACTAATGCCTTTTTTTGGAAATGCTCTTCTTGTGAAGCTCACGTGCTCTGTCATACTTGCATTACGATACGCGCTCTACTGCCGTGCTGCTGCATACGCCTTGAACAAATGAGTTTCGTTTTTTCAGCATGAGATCTGTAACATTTGTTACGGCGCTTAAGTTCTAATCAAAACTTGTCTTCAGAACTGCCGCTTTATGTCAGAGCGGTGCAGAATAATGCCAAGATGCGACTCATTGGATGTTGTCAGGTATTTGAATTTTGCATTCTTTTTGTTATTTTAGTACATTGCATTTGTGAACTGGGAAGGCTGTCTGTCCCGCCTGCCAGGTTCAGAAGAAGCGTTCTGGACTACTGCCTGCATCAGTGGTTCCAGGCTCAATATTGCATTGAGGTGGTGTGACTTCTTTCAGGCGAGAAATAGCTGCAGTACTCCTTTCACAGGATGAGAAGTAAAGGAGTTCTGGACTACTGCGTCAGTGGTTCCAAGCTCTCTGCTGGATTAAAGTGATTTGACTTCTTTTGGACGATAAGGGGCTGCGCTATGCCTTCCATTGCATGGGAAATTAAGCAGTTCTTGACTACTGCGCCATTACGTTGGACACGCTAGTTCTCGTCTGATCACTGAAGTTAAGCAACGCAACCCCAGCTAGTAATAACATGGGTGACCGCTTGGGAAAACTGGGTACTACTAATACCCAATAATCGTCGCATTAGTGTAGTGTCTGTGCAGCCTCTGCACTAGAACAACGCCGTGGACGGGACTCTATCAACATTGTAAGTGATTAAGGGCGCGAGAGAAGCCTGAGTGCGTCTTCTATCTGATGAGAGGTAAAGCCCGTGTGCTGTGTAGGCCTACGATGTTACTTGCAAGTAAAAGACCCCTTTCTGCTATGCAACGAGTAAATCTGCGAGCGTTCCAGGTGTAGGTGTTAGATTATGGGCGTCGGTGGAAGGAAGTTCTCCAATGAAGAAAAAAGAGCAACTTCTAACCGTTCTCCCGTCTGTGGCAGGGTCGGGTATCCATCAGGTTATCCAGCGAGGTATCCAGCAGGGTCGGGTGTCAAGGTGTAGGTGTTAGATTATGGGCGTCGTTGGAAGGAAGTTCTCCAATGAAGAAAAAATAGCAATTTCTAACCGTTCTCCCGTCTATGGCAGGGTCGGGTATCCATCTTGCCCCATTAAATGGGCACAAGGGCGATATATTGTAGAGTTTTTTCTGCAGCCGGCTGTTGACCAAAGCTACAGCCCCTATGCTTATTTATCGTTGGTCTACTTTTCTTTGGGACACTCCACCGACGCCAAGGGGCGAGCTCCTACACCTGGGATTTTTCCCCTCATCTACCCGTTACATAGAAGAGAGGGTTCGTTTTCTTGCCAGTGCCATCGTACACCACACGGGGCTTCGGTTTTACTTCTCAGCGGAAGGAAGGCGCACGCGGGGTTTCTCTCTCCCTCAAAAGCAGCCAACCCACCTCGATCGAGTATCGAGTCTGGAACCAGTGGTGCAGCAAATCAAACATGCCACCTATTTCGCCACCTTGAAAAGAACTAGACCCACGATAAATGAAGATGTTGCGGTATTGGTTTATTTGCTTCGTTGGTGTCTTAGGGCCCTTCAACTACAAGGTCATTAGAGCCCTGTTCACTGCATAGTTCTAGTGCAGAGACTGCACAGGTACTACACTAATGTAACGATTAGTGGGTATTAGCAGTACCCAGTTTTCCAAAGCGGCGACCCATGTTAGTACTAGCTGGGGTTGCGTTGCTTTAACTTCAGCGATCAGACGAGAACTGGTGTGTCCAACGCAATAAGCCGTTCCCTGCAGTATTGGGTGAGTAAAACTGCCATCCAGCAGATTCCTCTCGTGTACGAATAGGACAAAAGCGAGCACCCAACTCTACCATAGGAAGGAAAAGGATTTGTTGGTTGTGTCATTGTATTGCAACATGGCGCCGTGAAGCAGTTCAGTAATTGGGGCAGCGTGTTATGCGAATGTCTAAATTTAGATCCTACTGTGCAAATAAAAAAAAGGGTCTCGTTTCCGTATTGATCCATCAAGGCTAGTTGACGTTGGATGTTGTCGTGCCCTTTACATTCTGTCTGCTTTGATGCGAAATGCTGTCGGGGAAACTTGTTTAGATCGATAGGTTGAAATGAATTTCAGTTGACTTCCGCTAGAATACAAGAAACCGCAGATTGCATGTGTGAATAGAAAGTCAGTCCTCTTTCGATTATATTTACAAAGGACTTCTCAGTTCAATCATTTAAAGTATAAAATTGCCTTGAGTTTGCGGACAAAACTTCTATTATGTAGGCCTACTGAGGTCCCTTTCTCCTGAATATTTGGATAACATTTTTGGTAAACGAGCGTCGTTGACGCTACTCATAAAGAAGTTTGATTAATTTACTGCTGGAAACCTTACAATATTAAGCTATTTCGTTCGTAATTGGAGGTGTTATTGACTGAATAGCCAAATTTCTTAATTATTAAACGGCAATTTGTGTCAGTGACGCCACTTCTCAAAAGGACCATTATGGGTGATGCAGTCTACTACAACGCCTTTGTGTTGTATCGCAGATCACGTTTTATAGATTTCCGATATTCGATAATCTGTTGTGTTTTTTGAATCATTGTTTTTCAATAGTGTATTGCAGTTGGGAAATTATGCGTTTCCGCGCATTTAATACGTGGTAATGTTTCTTGATTATCATCGTCATACCCTTATCCCGCCTGTGGCGGGGTCAGGTCTGCTGGGTTTTGCCCTTCACTCCCGCCTATTTCCCACGTCATTTCCCAGGTACGGACTACCTGCTCCCACGTCTACTTTGGTCTCCCACTGCTCCAGGTGCTCCCAAGCACATGCATTCTTGTAATGGACCTAACGAGCTCCTCCGCCCCTCTTCTCATTACGTCATACAGCGTTACATTATAATAATAGCGTATTGTTCGTCCCCAGGCGCAAAATATCCTAGCTACCCCACTGACCTAATCCATGCAACCCCTTATTTGTCGTTAGCCAATTTTCTCCGTTATTTCGTTTTACACCAGATCTTGTGTGACACTGAAGTTAAGCAGCGCAATCCCATTGCTGTTTGTTTGTTTGTTGGTGTTTAAGGTCCCATCAACTACAAGGTCATTAGAGACCCGTCCACTGTGTAGTTCTAATGCATATGCAGCACAGACGCTACACCAATGCGACGATTATTGGGTATTAGCAGTACCCAGCTTTCCCGAGCGACCACCCATGTCAGTACTAACTGGGCTTGCATTGCTTAACTTCAGTGAACAGACGAGAACTGGTGTGTCCAATGCAACTCGACGCTCCCGCGCACTCCCAGATAGTACCGGCGTGGATGACCTCATTGGAACACTGGGTTTGCTAATACCCAAGATCGTCGTAACAGCGTAGTGCCTGTGATGTATGAACTGCATTAGAACTTCGCATTGGACGGGGCTCTTATGACCATTGTAGTTGTAGGGCCCTAAACATCAACGAAAAAAAGCAATTTGTATTGCAAATTTTACAGGTGATGAACAGTGCCCTCCAACAGCAAGTTCCTTAATCAGGACGTCGTCTGACCTATGTTTTTACACCAACGTCTTTTCTTCTCGGAAAATGCCATTTTGTGACTTTAGAAACGTTTCTGAGAAACTAAAAATTGTAATGGTGGAGGAATTGTCTTTGTTGGCGCCATAGAATGGATCTCCCGGGATGATGAAAATTGAGCGGTGATTGTTTGAATGGGCCACTTATGAAATGATGTTTAAAGGAATATGGCAGGTTTCAACGACGTAATTTTGAAGGTGTGGCCCTTTACTAGAAGAACGTTGGAGTCTTAACGTGACTTTTTAAAAGTTAGGTTTTTTTCTGTTTGTCCTTTTGGACTCACTTGCGAAATTCCCCTATGTCCTTTTCCATTTCCATATATAGCCTCTTATTATTTTATACTAGCGTTTATTTGCTGTTGCTTTGTCGAAAATATTAAAGGGCCGGAATTTTTGTCTGAAATTTTCCTCTGAGCCCTATAGTGACTTATTACTGTCATCGATTTTTCAGAGTGAACGGTTTAATAATATGCGATATATGGCATAATTAAAATTGATGTTCATTCACTTACTCAGCAGCATTTTTCTGCCTTCTAAATGCCAAAGGGCATGATTCATGTCGACGCTCTACTCTCCATAGGGCCCAAACTGTTTTCTGCTTCGATTTGTAACTAACGGAATCATTTTTTACAGTTTCATCTTGTTTGTAATTCTTCATTTTTATAAATTTGACATTTAGGATCGTTTTCCTCTTTAGTTAGATATACATATTTTTCTGTGGGGTAAGCCGACAGCTCCCCCAGTCAGAGCAGTCTCATCAAGAATAGGGACTAACCTTAGATTAGGGACTAACCTTAGATTAGGGACTAAC
>JAAFCE010008833.1:6833001-6859040 GCA_013389805.1 Trigoniulus corallinus
TAGGGACTAACCTTAGATTAGGGACTAACCTTAGATTAGGGACTAACCTTAGATTAGGGACGTGGAATGTGGGGACCCATACAGGAAAAACATTAGAATTACTATTCTAATACGTATGGGCATGTAATGCTCAGAGGGGAGGCGGAGCTCGTTAGGTCCATTACAGGAATTCGGGTGGTTTAGAAGCACCCGGGGCAAGTTGAGACCAAAGCAGACATGGGAGCGAGTTGTTCGTAGGGATATGATAATGTGTGGGGTGGAAGGGCACCTGGTTGGGATAGGCGGCAGTGGAGGGCTAGAACTCGCTCACCCGACCCTGCCACAGGCGGGATAAGGGTATGGCGATGGTGTTGACGTTAACGTACACATACGAGGAAGCAATTGAATCAACAACTCAGTACCAGGGTCTTGAGCCCTTGGTTACATGATCAATACGTGAATGAGCAGAAAGCGTTTTCAACAATAGGAAACCGACATTGTATCACCAGCAGACTGTGACAGTAGGACTGCAGCCTGCTTCTTAGAAATATCTGTTTTGCGGCTCCAATGACGGGTGTTGCAAAGGTAGCGTGCAGCGGCTCTTGATGCGATTCGAGACCAAGGCGAGAGAGGGGCCACCTTTCTAGCCTTCTTTCTTAGACGTGTAGGTGGTAGCCAGGTGCAGGAGTTTATACCGACCAACAGACTATTCCAACCTACCCTGCCATAGGCGGGAAGATGATAAATGTTAAGATGAAACGTACTGTCTAGCGCAGTAGGCCAGTTATCTGTTCTCGATTTCCAACGAGGCATTTCAGAGTACCTGACTGCTTTAGGTGGGAAGTGTTTCTACTTCGCTCCGTGTAGATCGGGACAATTCACCGGTGTGAAAGCTCGCCCCCGCCCCCCCTGGCGTCGTCATCGTCTCCCAAGGAACAGTAAGCCGATAATATCTAAGCATAGGAGTTGGCGCATTTGGTCGGGCGCCGGCTGCATAAAACTACCGTTCTAGGAATCGTCCATGTGTTCTAGTGCTGTGTTTCTCAAACTTTGTTCTCGTCCAATCACTGAAGTTAAGCAATGCCACCCCAGCTAGCACTAACATGGATGGCCGCTTGGGAAAATTCATTACTGCTAATACCCAAAAATCGTCGCATTAGTGCAGTGTCTGAGCAGTCTCTGCGTTAGAACTACGCAGTGGAGGGGCTCTAATGACGTTGTAGTTGACGGGCCCTAAAACACCAAAGAACGAACGCAAATTCTCAAACTTTTGATCTCGGCTCACTAACATAAAAAGGCCTGACCAGTTGCGTGTATAGGAATAAACCTTGTGGCCCACCAGGAAATTCTTACAACCTAGTGGCGGGCCGCTGAGAACACTTTTAGAAACGCTGTTCTAGTGGGTCAAAATTCGATTACCCGACCCCTGGCGTACGAAGCATAAGGGGGAGTAGTAGTAAATGTCATAGTGTCCCATTAAGCTCTTTACCAGCGCAGTTAGAAATGAAAAGTGCAACTTGGTTTCATTGATCGTTTGTGAACTTTGGGGGTCGGAACCGGGACCTGCCTGTAAATAAACAGTGAAATTAAGTGTGAAAATTTATGGCGTAAATTGCTCTCTTTTCTCCTGCCTGTGTCGTTCATTCCTCCATGTTGAAATTTCATCCTCCGTGTTGAAATTAGACACTTGCAAAGAAGCTGCGCAGGTTCTTGATTGACGAAAATTCAGCCGGCGTTGTATATGGATAGCAGACTTGCTTCGGTGGCGCAATAAGTAACGTGCTGGATTTGCTGCACCAATGATTGCAGGTTTGATACCGAATCGAGGTGGGTTGGTTTCTTTCAGGCGAGAGAGTAGCTCCGAGTGCACCTTTCTTCGGTTGGAAAGTAAAACCCACGTCCCATGTGCTGTAGATGGCAATTGCACCAACAGAGCCATCTCAACTATGCAACGGATAGAACAACAACTCCTGCTTATGACAGGGTAGGGTACCCATCGTGTCCCTATGAATGGGCTCAACGATGATATATATTGGACAGTTTTTCCGCAGCCGGATGCAGATCAAAGCTGCAGCTGGCCGTTTTACCGACGCCAAGTGGCGAGCTTCTACACCTGGAAATTTTTTCTCATGTACCATTTGGGTAGTAGAGAGGATCCTTTCATCTGCTAATGCCTTCGTACACCAAATGGGACCACGGTTTTACTTCTCATCCGGAAGAAGACGCACTCGGTGCCGCTCTCTTCGCCCGACAGAGGTCAACCCATCTCGGTCCAGTATCGAACCTAGAATTACTGATGTAATTACCGAGCATGCTAACAAGGGTGGCCGCTTGGGAACACTGGGTACTGCTAAATAGCCAGTGATCGTCGCATTAGTGTAGTGTCTGCACTAGAATTATGCAGTGGATGGGGCTCTAATGACCTTGTAGTTGAAGGGCCCTGAAACAGCAACGAACAGTGGGCCAACGATAAATAAGCATAGGGGTTGCCGGCAGCCGGCTGCGGAAAAACTTCGTCCAATGTATCACCCTTGTGTCCATTCAGACGGGCAAGACGGGAACCCCACCTTGCCATAGGCGGGAAAAGGGTTGTGAGTTGCTTTGTTGCTTTTTTGTGTATGGTTAGTTGACTGCTTGCGAAGTGAAATAGGAAACGTGCCCATGACTTTGGGGAACTCCGCATTGCAGTAAGATGCGCGCAGCATAAACTCGTGTTTTTTTCTGTGCAGAATTGCGTTCGATAGAACGATACGAGGAATGTGGCAATGGGTTTGTTGTTGGACGTCGGCAAATATCAGTTTTTGAGATTCATTCATTGAAGACGCTGGCAAAGGTTGGGTTCATACAACGTCGTCGCCGGTTGTCGCCATTGCTCTCGTGTCTATTCTGCCTCTATGTCTCGTTTCTGCTATTGAGCAGAAAAGATGTAGAATTTTTCACAGGAGGATAATCACTTCTTAACCGTGTTCGATTCTTTCCGGTTTTCTTCTCCGGCTACCTTTTTTAACCCTTCTACGTCTTAACATATCCGTGCTCTGATTATCGTCGAACGTCGCGTCGTCACATCGCTTAAGTCATGCCTTATCAAGAAATTCTACCATGTCTGTAGTAAGTATTTGGTTTCTGTTCATCTCTTTCTATTGTTCTATCGTTTCTTTGAAGACAGAATTGAATTGTTAAAGATTTCGTTTGTGACATGAAGAGGGTCCTGTTGTTGACCTGTCTTGTTGTTGACGCTGCTCAGATTCTTCTAGAATTGCAATGTTTTGCAGAGATGTGGTTTGTTTTAGGTTGTGATGTATTGGAAGGGAGGGAGGGAGGGATCGAGCGGTGTACTAAGAGGTGAAGTGAGCGATGCGTGGGCCAAGGGAGGAATGGAACAAGGTTGTCGAGATGGTATCAGGCTATTATTTATTATTCTTTCAGGAAGCCCTAGAAATCCTCTGTGACTTTGTTGGTATTGCTTTTTTTACCGACGAAAATAGAAATAGGGAAATTTGGAGAGGGTTGAGGTGTGGTGTAACGCACTGATTTCCTCATTTATTTAGCAGAAATTAGGAAAGAGGAAATAGTTTCGGATTTGATCCATAGAATCAATATGGGGTGGATTAATCCGTGACAGGCAAGTGGGGTCCTGTGTCATCGGAGGGTCTCAATTTAATTGGAAAGAGAACTCTGCAGGGTAGTGATTAGGCCAGCTGTGCTATGTGGATCAGAGTGTTGGACAGTGCGGGAGAGCCTTGAAAATAGAATGTGAGTAGTCGAAATGCGAATGCTGCGGTACATGAATGAGGTGTTGATAGCAGCTAGAACCAGGAATGAGCATATTCGGAGATAGATTTGGGTGGCATGGACGGAATGTGAAGAAGGGAGGATGAGCTGGTTCGGTCCTTCATGGGGATGCAAGTTATTTGATCACCCTGGGTAGTGAAAGACCGAAGCCGGCATGGAAACAGGTTGTACGATAGTGCGTGGGGTTGATGGAGACTTGATGAAAATAGGCGAGATTGGAGTACCACTTCCTGAAGATCCCACATGAGGCCCAGCATGAGGTATGTGGGACCTGTAAGGGCACCACTCTTACGAGCGACGATTGGGCATCAGTAGTAGTAACAAGTATTCCAAGTGGTCTCCCGACCTAGTACTACCTAGCTTCAGTGATCGGATGAGAACTGGGTGTCCATTGCACTACAGCCGCTCCCCCAGCCACAGGCAGGGAATTGTTTTGGAATGATTGTTGTGGGTGCGTGGGCGTCATCAGAGGATGGTTGGATGGACGTCAAATGGCAGAGGGCATCAAATTGAGTTTGAAAATGCATGCCTTTGGATACATATCTGATTTCTGGAGCGTTAACCCTTCCACTCCAACACATTGTCTTCTAGGCTTGCCTCCCCTTTCCTCAGAAAATTTTTTGTTGCTGCCCATGTAGTGACAGATTATTCGACTGAAGTATTTGTAGTTTTGCGTTGTTTATCTGATGGTTGACAATCATTAACGGTATTCCTGCCCCTGGCAGTGTACCGGTGCCCAGTTTTTGCCCATTTGGGGCACATGAACCTTATGTCTTTCCTCTGAAAGATATCAGACCACCTCGGTCCATCATCAAAGTTGCTACCACTGATGAACCCCTGCTCTTTTGAAGCATATCAACCGATATAGTGTATCAACCCTTGATTTATTCCCAGGCGAAAAGTACATACGTTGGTACCACTCGTATGTTTTGGGCCTCGGACGGTTTTTTCTTCGTTCTAGACTTAGCTTGATTCGACCTACTTGCATCTTTTTTTTCGGTGGTCTTCACTCTCCATCTTAATGCTGTTGCAGGGACGGTGTCATACTTCAAAGTGTCCGGCACAACACTTCGAGGTAGTTTAACACATACCTCACAGTGCCCCGGCCTTTTTCCATTTTACCCGGTTAGGTTTTTTCGGTTCTTTCGTGTTTTAAGGCAAAATTATTGCCGAACACAAGTATTTTTGTGAATAAACGTTATTTTTCTAATGATAGAATTGCAGCTTGAGTGTGGTGACGTTGAGGCCAGGCAGAAGGAAAGCAGAATTGGGATTTTTCTGTGCCTAGAAAAGTTAGATTCGTAAAAACGGGATATTCGTGGCTACCCTTGATCATTCACAGAATCGATATGTATCTTGTTTACGGGGAGAAGGGCGGGGGACCGAAAGTAGAGATCATTGTAAAAGTATATACCAGGGGTGGCGAACCTATGGCACGTAGAGCAATTTTGCTGGCACGTGGCAGATACATGTACAGGGTAACCTACAGTATATAAAACCAAACCAGTCAGCCACTCCTAACCCTTTTCCCGCCTATGGCAGGGTCGGGTACCCATATTGTCCCTCTGAATGGACACCAGGGCTATATACTGGACTGCCAGTTGCAGACCAAAGCTGCAGCCCCTACGTTTATTTATCGTCGGTCTAGTGTTCGTTGGGGATTCCACCCTCCGACGCTAGGGGCGAGTTCCTGCACCTGATAAGTTTTACCTCGTCTACCCGTTGCAAAGTAGAGAGGGTTGTTACACTATACGGGACCTCAGTGTTACTTGTCATCCGAAAGGAGATGCTCTCGAGACCTCTGCCCCCTCCCCCAAAAGAAGCCAGCCCGCCTCTGTCCAGTATCGAACCTAGAACTACTGACGCAGTTGCCGAGCGTACTACCAATGAATTGGAGAAATTTCTATTGCCTGTAACAAACCGGAAGTAAGGGTACCCTACTATATATTCCTTTAACACACTACTGTATCTGGCACGTTAGTAAATAAAAAACTATAACTATTTAAATTTTTGGCACGCCAGCAGAAAAAGGTTCGCCACCCCTGGTATATACCAACGATAATTCATCCTTGCATCTTTCTCTGCAATGCAAATATGCTCTGCAGAAAAGACAAATTGTTAAGCATTATGGTGGACACTTTGAGGTAGATCCCGGACACTTTGACGTGTGACAACGGCCTTGGTGTGGGCATTACGGGCAGCCGCGCGGGGCCTCTCACTGATTAGGGGCAATTTTAACTTCTGTAAAATATGATTTGTAATAAGATACTGTCAGAAATTCACCTCATGATACACTACACTATGCCTTTCCCGGGGGAGTGAACGACTGGTCTTCCACTTCGTAAGGCTTGCGTAACTGTTTTGTTTCCGTGAGACATTCTTAAGTCTCATCCTCTTATTTGATTTTTTTGTTTCGTTGGTGTTTAGGGCCCTTCAACTACAAGGTCATTAGAGCCCCGCCCACTGCATAGTTCTAGTACAGTGACTACACAAACACTACTCTGATTAGATTATTAGATATTCGGAATATCCAGTTTTCCCAGACGGCCACCCATGTTAGTACTAGCTGGGTTGCGTTGCTTAACTTCAGTTATCTGACGAGAACTTGTGTGAAAAACGCAATAAGCCGCTCCCCTCTTATTTGACACCCCAACGAATGTCACGATTCAGACTTCCGGTGTGCGCAGGAGATTCTCTATCAATTTTATGCCTGGTTCCGTATACCCATGCGCTAACGCTATTACCGTTGTAACAGACGACACAGCACAAAAGATGGTGACGTCACACTGCTACTTGGGGCGCCGCAGAGCAGCTATGCGTGACGGTAGTTGAGTTGACAGGTGGTCATCTCGGCGTCCCGCAAGTCACGCTGCGTTTTGATTGGCTGGCGGTTGAGCTGTCTGCTTGAAAAATGGCGGAGGATATATTGAGACATGACGGCGACGTGCGGTGACTCCAAATAAAGCGCTACACTTCAGGAATTGCGCTGGCGCTCCTTCATAACGCAATAGCACAAAATGTCATCAAAATGTCGTCAGTGGCGACGTGATTAGCATTGAAGTGTGGTGATACGGAACTAGGCATTAGAGAGAAGCTTCCATTATTCTTGTTTATTCCTAGCCGCAGTGGCAAGAATGTTGAAATATTTAAGCTGGAATCGAATTTGCAGGTACGGAAGTCATTCATATCATGGAAGATTTCCCCAAAAACTAATACGCAACAGAGAAGTGCTCATTTCCGCTTCTGGATTATCCTTGGACACAAACTACATAGCTCTATTTACTATCTGAACTTTATTGCTTATCGCAGGGTGGGATAATCAACATCCTGGGATTTCAAGGCAAAACGGAAGTGATGTTCGAAGAAATGTTCGGCTTTCCGCCGTTTGCGTTTGCTTCGAAACTAAACCAGATTAGGCGATAAAGTGAAATAGCCTCTTGAATTGTGCCATTGCCGGGTCGCCCCTGGCCTAGGTTAGTTTTTTTTTCTGAAAACGGGAGAGACCGCAAGTGTGTCGTTCATCCGGCATCTCATGAGGCACAGAGATGCTGCATTTCGGTGGGCATACCAGTTCTCGTCTGATCACTGAAGTTAATCAACGCAACCCTAGATAGTACCAGTATGGGTGACCGCTTGGGAGCACTGGGTACCGCTAATACTGAAAAAAATGTCGTCGTAACAGCATAGTGCCTGCGCACATTCTGTATCACAGGGGTCGGCAAACTCCTCTGCCTAAAGAGCCAAATATCAACAATACAATGATTGAGATTTCTTTTGAGAGCCAAATTTCCTAAACTTAAACTATCTAGGTAGTAACACCATTATTAACTTAATAATTGATAAAAATTAAATTTTTGGAAATGGCTGGTTAGAAAAATACAGGTAACTTTGTGCTTCAAGAAGATACTTTTGCCACAAGCGTGTGATTTGTGGACTCGTCAAGCACTGACCACTTTACACAATGAGACTGCTGACTGAATGACTCGCTCAACTCGTGCATAAGGCCCTTCGTCCACTGACACAGCGTATCTGCCACTCGACTGAAAAATAATCAAATTTTAGTTCCTTTTCAGTTGGATGCTAGTCTGACTCTTGTTAATGATATGCAACGCAATGTAAAGGCAACTGGTTGGAAACGGGTTGCGTCGCAACTGAGCATGTCAGTTTCATTGCAACTGACAAGTAATTCGCATCATTCGCACAATTCTCTCTTCATCTGAATTACTCGGCATCATAAGTGCAACTATTTCCAAAGAGTTGCATCTGTGGACGAAAGTGACATTGCAATTAACTTTAGTTGCATTGCATTTCAGTTGAGTTGCAGTTGCATTGTGGTAGTGGACGAAAGGCCTTAGTCAACTGTGCCTTCCAAACGCCACATACCGCCTGTTCCACGTCTTCTGTCACTCGAACGATACTGCTGTTCATGCCTGTGCACCAACACAGTCATTTGTGGAAGAGCCGCATTCAAAGGGCCAAAGAGCCGCAGTTTGCCGACCCCTGCTGTATCAGAACTACTCAGTGGACGGGGCTGTAATGATCGTTGTAGTTGAAGGGTCTTAAAACACCAACGAAACAAAATCAAGAGGCACAATTCACTAATGACCATCATTTCGCCAATGAAAAAAGGCAGGCGGAAGTCAAGCACGGTAGCAGTAGCATCACCTTCCACCGTTGGGAATTGACCTTGGTTTGCCTGCACACCCGAAGAGCTCTTTGTGCGTTGATGCCATCTGCCTTTTCACCTGGAAAGGTATCCAGTAACTTAAGATAATGTTAAAATCTTATCTAATAAGGTTTCAGTAACTTCCTGTTGGCTTTAGGTGATAATTTAAGCACTTATTCAGCCTCTTGCAGGGTCAGGTTACCATTCGCCTCGTTGGAAGAAGCGTTAACTCGGGAGTGTCGTTTTGGAACGGTATTATACGCTCCCCTATGCCATAATCCGTAGCTTTCTTACCGTCAGAATGGTGTTGTTTTCGACCTTCCTCTTTCACCGCCGCCAGAGGTCTGACTCCTACACCTGGAAATGTTGCCAATCTACACTTAAATTTTACTCCATGTGGGCCTATATTACTCCGAAAATGCCCTATAAATGGTTCAACGTAGCTGAAGAAGCGTTGGACACCACAGTTCTCGTCTGATTACTGAAGGCAACCTACACAACCCCAGCTAGAAATGACATGGGTGGCCGCTTGAGAAAACTGGGTGCTGCTAATACCCTGAAATCGTCGCATTTGACCATGTAGTTGAAGGGCCCTAAAACACCAACAAACAACAAAATGTTTCCCAGTGGCAGAGACGTGGGCAAGGAGAGCGGTTGACCTGGACGCAGTTGCAAGCAGGCACCACCTGCGATATTGTGTCATTAAAATTACGCGTGCGTCGCAGCTTCCCCAGCTTCTTGAGCAAGCAAAATCCGGGTGCTAAATATCCTGGGTACGACAATGTCCAGGACCTTCCTTAGGCGGGGAAAGGGTTATTGTTTCATGTAGTCCTTTTCCTTCAATAGGTTGGATTAGAACTGGACAGGAATTGTTGAAATACTTATCCCTCAGGCACGTCTGCAATAAAATATGATGTGGATTTACATATTTTATGACTTGCCCCTCTCAAATGTGCTCAAACTGTTACCACTTGGCGATTTTTATCGTGCAGGTGGACTGATTTTCTGTGCGTTTACATTTTGTTCCCAATCCCCACGCCCTCATTCTCTACCCATGGACTGAGCAGCGATCCAGAAGGCGATTATTTTTGTTTGGTTGGTGTTTCAGAGCCCTTCAACTACAAGGTCATTTAGAGCCCAGTCCACTTCATAGTTCTAACGCAGAGACTGCACAGACACTTTTTGGCTATTAGCGTTGGCCAGTTTTGCCAAGCGGCCACGCACGTCAGTACTAGCTGAGGCTGCGTCGCTTAACTTCAGTGATCAGATGAGACCTGGTGTGTGCAACGCTATCCCCGAAAGGGGAAGACCAAAACCCACCAGTTCTTGTCAGATCACTGAAGTTAAGCAACGCAAACCCATGTTAGTACCAACATGGGTGTTTGGTAGTGAACGTGGGGTGCTGCTAATTTCCCCTTTCCTACATCCTCTACACCTACCTTCTCACCCGCGAGCAGTCTCCTTAGGATTCGGCCTGTTATGTCTGCTTGGCTTAATCCCCAACCCGTAAGCATAACATACTAATACTAACATACGTACTAAATACAAGATGCGGGAGCAGGTTGTTAAGTAAAGGTATGGTAGTGTATGGGGTGGACAGGGATCTAGTGGGAGTCGAGGACTAGACTCGCAGATCCGACTCCTGCCACAGCCGAGATAAGGGGATGATGATGATGAGTAGAAAGATCCAAATGTTACGTAATGTAGCGCATGTGTTTAGCAGTCTAGCAACTTTCCCGACCTTCGAACGTAAACCGAAATGTATCTCCCAACTGCTGATCCCATGGGGTCTAAATGGGCAGTTGGAAACGACGTGAAATGACGTCAAACCATAGAACACCTACAGAAAATTATATCAATTACGTAATAGTAGACGTACGTCTTCTGTTAGTTGTGACGTAAATCATAAAACATTTCAAAAATTTAATATTTTGTTCCACGAGGAATATCCCAGAGGATTAGTGAACTTTGGACGGAAATGAAGGACTGGCGTCAGGGGTTAATTAGAAAATTAAAATGGAAAGTAAATAACAAAATACAAATGTCAGGAGACTGGCCGACGGTACGCGAAACTTAAAGCAACCCTGGAAGGAGGCTGTATAATGATGGACAGCGGCCTCTTGCTCTTTGCCGCAGTGAATAGCACGCGCAGTAACTGCGTAGTAGATCTAGGTTCGGGCGAGAGACAGGCTCCGAATGCGCTTTCTTTCGAATGAGAAATTAAGTCCAGCTAAGTTGCGTTGGGCACACCAGTTCCCATGAGGTCACTGAAGTTAAGCAGTGCAAGCCCACGTCAGTACCAACTTGGGTGGTTGGTAAAGAACGTTGGGTGCTGCAAATTAACCCTCTCCTTCGTCCTTTCACCTAACTCCTCATCTCCTGCGGGCAGCCTCCTTAGGGTTCGTTCTGTTACGGCTGCCTGGCTTACTTACCAACCCACGAAACTAATCGAGAAGTAAAACCGATGTCCCTAGCGTCGGTGGAATGCCCCAAAGAACGGTAGAGCGACGATAAATAAGCATAGGGGTTGCAGCTTTGGTCGGCAACCCGCTGCGGAATGAACACTGTCCAATACATAGCCCTTGTATCCATTCAGGGGGACACGATGGGTACCCGATCCTGCCATAGGCGGGAAGAGGGCTAGGAGTTGCTTGCTATGCTTTTACTATTGTTCGTTGGGGCACTCTGGCGACGCCAAGGGGTGAGCTCCTACATGTGGAAGTTTTGCCTCATCTACCCAATGCATAACAGGGGAGGGTACTTTCACTTGCAAATGTGATCGTACTCCACGCGGGACGTCGGTTTTACTTCTCATAAGAAAGAAGGCGCACTCGGGGCTTCTCTCTCTGTCTCTCTCTCTCTCTCTGTCTCTCTCTCTCTCTCTCTCTGTCTCTCTCTCTCTCTCTCTGTCTCTGTCTCTCTCTCTGTCTCTCTCTCCCTCTCTCCCTCTCCGACAACCCACCTCAATTTAGTATCGAACCTGGAAGTCCAGGAATTCCAAACGTATACTTTTGACTAAATCTCAGCAGTTCCGCTTATTCTTCTCTCCTATTACCTATTCACCTGCGATGCCAAAAGGAGCTCGTTAGGTCGATTTCAAGAATGCAGGTGGTTGGAAGCACCCGGGGCAGGGAGAGACCGAAGCAGATGTGGGAGCAAGTTTTTCGTAAGGATGTGTGTGGGGTGGATTGGGACCTGGTAGACGCTAGACGGGAGTGGATGGCTACAACCCGCAGCCCCGACCCTGTCACCGGCGGAATAAAGATATGATAATGATTTCCTAAGAAGCACAGGTTTTGGGGTTTTTTAAGGGATAGGAAACCGTGTGCTTTGAACGTGTCGGCAGCTGCATTATGGCTGGTTGTGAGAGTCTTTATGGTGTGTTGGGTTTTTTATGGACCGTTCACTCAAATGCGGTTGTTTATTTACTTTCTTTCAATGTTTACCCCTTGTGACGACGGGAGCCTGTCACACGTTGCGATATTAGACAATGACTCACTAAACTGGAATTGTATTTTACGAATTTATTCCCTTTAAGCAGATGTTAGTGTCATATTTCTTTTTCAGTGCAGCAACCTGATTGGCTATTAGTCCTCGGTAAACAATGGCGTGTCAAAGTGGCCACTAGCTTCTAATGCCCTGCAACTGACCAGAGAGACTGTTGAGGAATACCTTGTTTTGGGGGGTGTAATAGGTGAAAGCAGTTTTCGTGCTGCATGTCCGATCCCCGACTGTTCGTTTGTTTGTTCTTTGATGTTTTAGAACCCTTCCACTACAGGGTCATTAGACCCTCCTCCACCATATAGCTTTAATGCAGATACTGCACAGATACTACACTAATATGAGGATATTTGGGTATTAGCAGTACCCATTTGTCCCAAGCGTCCACCCCTTGTCAATACTACCTGGGGTTGCCATGCTTAACTTCGGTGATGAGACGAGAACTGGTGTGTGAAATGCAATAAACCACTCACCGGACATCTGACGCCAGACTAAACATCAATAATCCCCTGGGCTAACCCTTGTGTGGTGCTCTTACGGTGGCCAATGATCACCTTCGATCCAACAGTCCAATTGATGCGGTTGTCAATGTCCCTCCAACGTGGACAGACTCCAAAAGGACCGATTGTGTATAGCATCTGGGACGCTTCTCATAATGGCTTCTTAGTAAGCACCTACATATGCACTCTACGTCGCATGACAGCATTCCTGGAGTCTACGCTCCTCAGAACGGCGTTTATAATAGTCTCAAGGGTTGTGGTGACCTACGTCCCTCTTCAGTTACTGTGAGAGATACCGTGAACTTAAATACCGACTGGGGCTCGGCCCAGAGCTTGTGAAAGAGGCTGGCCTCTTTCATAAAATCTAATACTGACTCTTTTTCTGGTGGTTTTTGCCTTTTCCTTTTGTGTTGTTTTGGCTTTTGCCTCTTTATGTCTGTATCCGTTTTGGCTTTTGCTTTTTATTTCTGTGTTTGTTAGGCTCTTGCCTGTTTTATCTTTGTCTGTTTTTGGCTTTTGCCATTCCTGTATTTTTGTCTGTTTAGGCTTTTGCCTATTTTTTGTGTCTGTTGTTGGCTTTTCCCTTACCTTTATTTATTTGGCTATTGCCTTTTTATTGCATTACTTTTAGTGGGCTTTTGCCCTTATTTATTTTCATCATGGTGGGATGGCCATTTACACATGGCCATGGGCCCTAAAACACAAACAAACCTACATCCCCCTCCTCTCTGGTCGACCCATCTGCTAAAGGCAATGAGAGTGCGATGGGCGTCATCATCCAAACCTTGGCAGAACTGACACCGGTGAGTCTGCTCTTCTCACCCTGTGTAGGTAGGCGCAGAAGTACCAGTGTCCATCTAGGAACTGCATGACGTGCACCCCTCTTATAGAACGAATGGCATTATGCGTTCTTGATAGCTTAGGCTTAGTTTCGGAAGGGGTTTGTCTGGATTTGTTTGTTTCATTGGTGCTTTAGGACCCTTCAACTACAAGGTCATTGGAGTCTGCAGCATGAGTGAGGGGCTAGAAACCGCATACCTGACCCTTCCACAGGCCTGATAAGGGTATGCTGATTCTGATGCTTCAGTGTATCACTACGTATGCGACGCCGATGAGATTTATTTTAATTAGATGCTCTGAATTTGCAAAGCATGCAACCCCAGCTGGTACTGGCATCAGTGACCACTTGAGAACATTGGGTACTGCTAATACCCAAATACCAACAGCGTAGTGTCTGTACAGCTCGAATTTTGATTTGTGCTGTGGACACGGCTCAAATAGCAATTGTAGTTGAAGGACCCTAAAACAATAACGAAAGAAACAAAAAATCAGAATTTACTGCACCCAAGTTGCGTCGTGCAGCCAAGTTGCGTTGGACACACCAGTTCCCGTGAGTCACTGTAGTTAAGCAGCACAAGCCCACGTCAATACCAACATGGGTGGTTGGTAAAGAAAGTTGGGTGCTGAAAATTTTCCCTCTCCTACATCCTCTTCACTTATGCCTGGTTCCGTATACCAACGCACTAACGCTATTACTGTTGTAAAAGACGACACAGCACAAAAAATGGTGACGTCACACTGCTACTTGGGGCGCTGCAGAGCAGCTTTGCATGACGGTAGTTGAGTTGACAGGTGGCTAACTCACATAGCGTCCCGCAAGTCACGCTGCGTTTTTATTGGCTGGCGGTTGAGCTGCCTGCTTGAAAAATGGCGGAGGATATACTGAGATATGACGGCGGCGTGTGGGGACTCCAAATAAAGCGCTGCACTTAAGGAATTGCGCTGGCGGTCCTTCATAACGCACTAGCACAAAACGTCATCAAGATGTCATCAGTGGCGACGTGATTAGCGTTGAAGTGTGGTGATACGGAACTAGGCATTACCTCCTCATCTTCTGCGAGCAGCCTCCTAAGGGTTCGTCCTGTTATGGCTGCTTGGCTTACTCCCCAACCCATGAAACTAATTCAAAGCCATGCATATTACAACTGTTTATTACCGAATTTTGCTTTGGTCTTTAAGAGCCTCGATTAGTTAACACCGCGACACCATTCATAACGATATGTAAGCCGGTGTCACTCGTCAAAGTGTCCGGGATCTGCCTCAAAGTGTCTGCCATAATGCTTAACAATATGTCTTTTTTTCAGAGCACATTTGCATTGCAGAGAAAGATGCAGGTAATGAATTGTCGTTGGTATATAGCTTTACAATGATCTCTACTTTCGGTCCCCCGCCCCGCGAAAAAGATGCATCTCGATTCTGTATGTGAATGATCTCCTGTAACCAAGAATATCCCGTTTGTAAGAATCTCGCTTATCAAGGCACAGAAAAATCTCAATTCTGCCTTCCTTCTACCTGCCCTTAACGTCACCACATTCAAGTTGCAATTCTGTCATTAGTAAAATAATGGTTATTGATAAAATACTTGTTTTCGGCAATCATTTTGCCGTAAACCACCAACGAACTAAAAAATAACCTAACCGGTTAAAATGGAAAAAGACCGGAACACTTTGAGGTAAAAGTGGACACTTTAAGGTAGCCTATGTGTTAAATTACCTCATTAAATTAACACATTGAGGTATGACACCGCTGATATATATGACTGTGTTATTACGACTCAATTGATGAGATGTATGTTTGGCTCGACATTATCGATTATTTCTGGCGCCTGCTTTATTTTGTGTTGAAAATGTCACGGAAAACGACATTCGCTGCTTTGTGCGCACTTGAAACGGAATAGAAAAATGGCGAAGTTAAATATAATTTCGAAATTACAAAGTTTCTGCAGGCAGGTGCAATGTCTGATTTAAATGTCAATAGAACTGAAATCCGACATTAGGGGTTGGCGCCACCGTTGTGAAATGCAGTACAGTCCTATTTGTTTCTAGATTACTAATTGATCGGACTACTGCATCACTGATCTTGGTTCGATCCTTCATCGATTTGGGTTGATTACTTTGGGGTGAGAAAGAAAATTGCGAGTGCGCCTTTCGTCGGATGGGAAGTAAAACCGTGGCCCCGTTTTGAGTGTACGGTGTCAGTTTGACGTCAAAGAATCTTCTCTACTTTGAAACAAGTAGATGAGACAAAATTTCCAGGCGTAAGACCTCGCTCCCTCTTTCTTTATTGCTTTGGACACAACAGTTCTCGTCTGATCTCTAAAGTTAAGCAACGGAACCCCAGCAAGTACTAATATGGGTGGCCGCTTGGGAAAACTGGGTACAGTACTGCTAATACCCCAAAATAGCCGTATCAGCGTAGTATGTGTGCAATCTCTGCAGTAGAACTTCCTGATGGACGGAGCTGTAATGACCTTTGTACTGGCCTCTAAACGCCAACAAAACACAACGGGAAAAATTGCAGGGGGAGTCAAGCCATGGCCCCGTGTGGAGTGTACGGTGTCGCACACTCTGCAGTGCAACGGATACAATGTGGGACCTCGCCCCCATTCTGTATTGCAGCTGTATTGTGTTGGACACACCAGTTCTCGCCTGATCACTAAAGTTAAACAACGCAACGCGAGATAGTAGTTATGGGGGACCACTTGGGAACATGAGTACTGCTAATACCCAAATCGTGTGAGCGGCGAGTTGCGTTGGACACACCAGTTCTCGTCTGATCACTGAAGATAAGCAACGCAATCCCAGTTAGTACTGACATGGGTGGTCGCTCGGGAAAGCTGGGTACTGCTAATGCCCAATAATCGTCGCATTGGTGTAGTGTCTGTGCAGTCTATGCATTAGAACTACGTAGTGGACGGGTCTCTAATGACCTCTTATTTGACCGGACCTTAAACACCAACAAACAAACAACAACCCAAATCGCGGTAACAGCAGTGTCTGTGCAGACTGCATTAGAACTACGTAGTGGGCAGGGCTCTAATGGCCTTTGTGGTTGAAGGGCACTAAAACACAAACGAAACTAATTGGCATCGGTGGAGTGTCCCAACGAACAGTAGACTGACGATAAATAAGCATATGGGTTGCAGCTTTAGTCAGTAGCCGGCTGCAGACAATCATCGCTGCAAAATCCCGAACAACTCATCCGAGACTGCCATAGGTGGGAAAGCTGTGTGGATTTGCTTTGCTGTCCGTTGTATATTAGAGTGGATTGTTTCACTTGAAAGTGGCATCCTACACTACACGTGACCTCGGTTTTACTTCTCATCCAAAGAAAGGCGCACAGGCGGCCCCTGTCTCGCCCGTATGAAGCTAAACCACTTCGTTCAATTATTCGAGTATCGAAATCTGGAACCATTGACGCAGTAAGTAGAGCACCCTACCGACAGCGCCATCGATGTTCTGATTACGGCATCACCGGTCTAATAAGCAACTGCATCTGGAATCAAAATCCAATTTTTGAAATAATATCGATAAGATGAGGAACAGTAACAGGAAGGGTTCGCTGCCCGTTTATGTCGTATTGGGAAGCCCGGACGGTCTGTTAGACGGAATTTCTACGTCGCTAGGGTCCTCCGGTTGCCCACTTGAGATCACTGAGATTTCTCAGTGCCGCAGCCTAGTATTTCACCTCCTTGCTGCTAATACTGACCGAGTTCAAATCAGATCTACTTTGTTGGTGTGAGGTAGCGTGTTGGGCTGCTAAGACCGGTTCCTTGTTCTATCCTGACAAGAGGTGGTTTTGTTTCTTTAGAGCAAAGGAGAGACCCCAATGCGTTCTCCATTCGATGGGAAGTAAAGCCGTGACCGCGTGTGGACATCATGCAGTAAAATCAGTGGCGGATCCAGAATTTTTGTCAGGGGGAGTTGAGCCTAATACAAGGGGGGGTTAAGCTAAACCTCACATATTATGCGAATATAAGTTTATATGTGCATGGGGGGGTTGAAACCCCAAAAACCCCATTCTGGATCCGCGCGTGAGTAAAATATAGGCGTAGTTCGGCAGGTGTATTACTTGTACCGTTGTCGTCGATGGAGGAAAGCTGCCAAAAAGGATAATTGGCTGATGGGGAACCAACGAAGGTTGGCAGTCACCTATTGGCGTGCCTAAACTATTTTGCGCCCGGGTACAGACCATACAACTAGCACCACCCCCTCTGATTGTTGGCTTCCTCAAATAACCTCGAGATTCACAGGGGGTCGGCGCAACGACATTTTCGCTCCTGTGTGGAGTTTGCTGAGCCACGGCGCGGCGTTATGAAAATATGGCAAATGGCGACGCCGCTCTCAGCTGCGCCCGCGGACAACTGTCTCCTCTGGCCCACTAGTTACACCTCTTCAGTCCCCCTGCTCAAAACGCTGTCCTGCAGATCGCTCAATGACAGAATTTGGCCCCCGACATTGCCATAGATGGGAATTGGTTCTCGTCTGATCGCTGAAATTGAGCAACGTACAGTACAGTACTACTACTAGCATGGGTGACCGGTCGTCGTAACAGCGTAGTGTCTGTTCAGACTCTGCATTAGAACTACGCAGTGGAAGGGACTCTAATGACCTTGTAGTTGAAAGACCCCAAAAAAAAACAAAAAAAAAAAAAAAAAAAAAAAAACTAAAGCTAAGAAACGCAACCCCAGCTAGTATTAACATGGGTGGTCGCTTGGGAAAACTGAGTGCCGCTAATACCGAAAAATCTTCGCATTAGTGTAGTGTCTGTGCATTCTCTGCAATAGAACTACGCAGTGGACGGCGCTCTAATGATCTTGAGTTGAAGGGCCCTAAAACACCAACGAAATAGAAAAGTGGGAATAGGCTTGGTGAATGGGTGGCCGAGTTCCTATCTGTGGACTAAATTGCAGCTGATTCAAGCTGCACTCGTGCCATCACAGAACCAACAGACGCATGGCGAATCCCGCAATAAACAACATACCAGTAAGCGTTATGTGACTGTCAAAGTAGAATGAAGGAAAAACATATGGCAATAATAAATGGATATTTTTAGATATCGAATCGGTTCAGTGTGTATCTGCATTATATCTTCCTTTTAAAGCTTCTCTTACAGATTTCAAGTCGGTTATGTACTCTATGGGAAAGGTCGAAATTTCAGGATTCATTTTGATACATATCGTATATAGGCTCAAGGTGTTGGAACATTTCAGTATAATGTCCCACAAGCCATAAGTCCATTTCAGTTGCTTTTCTTTGCACTTCTTGGTTGAGCGGGAGGGTGGTGTCTGATCGTATATGAGCATTGACCACCAGACATCAGTGTATGAGAGCTTGCGGGCTGCAGGCCTACATTTACTCTCAAAATCCTTTTTGTGAGCAAACAAACATACTGTAAATGCACCGTCGTAAATGCAAAGTCGTGGTCCCATGTGTGTAGAGCACAAAAAATCATTACAGCCAAGTTGCGTTGGACACACCAGTTCTCGTGAGATCACTGAAGTTAAGCAGCGCAAGCCCACGTTACTGCTAACAAGGGTGGTTGGTAAAGAATGTTGGGTGCTGCAGATTTCCCCTTTCCTACGTCCTCTACACGTACATCCTCATCTCCCGTGAGCAGCCTCCTAAGGGTTCATCCTGTTATGGCTGCTTGGCTTACTCCCTAGCCCATAAATTAATCCAGCAATCTAATGTCAAAAAGTGCTGGGATTATGTATGTATTATTATAATCATCGTACCCTTTTCCCTGCTTTGTCAGGGTCGGGTCTGAGGGTTGTAGGGGGTGGCGTATTGCGTTGGACACACCAGTTTTCGTGTGATCGATGAAGTTAAGCAACGCAACCCCAATTAGTACTAACATGGGTGGCCACTTAGGAAGATTAAGTATTGCTAATACCTGACAATCGCCTCATCAGTGTAGTGTATGAGCAGTCTCCGCATTAAAACTACTGTGGACAGAACTAATGCCCTTTGTAGTTGAAGGGCCCTAAAACACCAATTTCAGTGAGCAGACGAGAACTGGTGTGTCCAATGCAGAAGCCATTCACCCAAGGTTGCAGATTCGATGTTGGCCAAGGTAAATTATGTATTTGGGGTGAGAGGGAAGCACTAAATGAACTTTACGTCTGATTTCTTGTTTTGATGTATCAAATTTATTTTGCATATGTAATATAAAGGTGCCAGTATATTTAGGAAAGGGAGGTCATGTGACACCCAAATGGCTTGCTTGATGGATTATATTCAAAGGGCTTTAGACAACAGAAAGCAGGCTGATGTTGTATTCTTGGACTTTGAACAGGCTTTTGTCATGGTACCCCATGATAAGCTGGTTTCAAAAATGTCAAGTTTAGGGATACATAGTAAGGTTACTCAGTGGGTAAGGTCCTATCTGCTTGATAGACAACATAGGGTAATGTATAATGGTAGTGCATCTGAATGGAAACCAGCCACATCAGGGGTCCCTCAGGGAAGTGTATTGAGTCCTTTGTTGTACATTCTAGGGAGTGGCGAGTTGCGTTGGACACACCATTTCTCGTCTGATCACTGAAGTTAAGCAACGCAACCCCAGCTAGTACTGACATGGGTGGTCGCTTGGGAAAACTGGGTACTGCTAATACCCAAAAATCGTTGCATTAATGTAGTGTCTGTGCTGTCTATGCATTAGAACTATGCAGTGGACGGGTCTCTAATGACCTTGCAGTTGATGGGATCTAAAACATCAACAAACAAACAATTGTACATTCTATATGTGAATGAAATAGGACTTGACATTAAGTTCCTTCCTTGAACTATTTGCAGATGACACATGTACTGCTTGGGTGTTAGATGAGGGGTTGTCATCCTGTGCACAATTACAACAGGATCTCGATAAGATTTACAATTGGTTTGTAAAATGGGAATTGCCATTAAATCTGAAAAAGTGTAGGATTCTTACAATATCTAGATCTAGGAAGCTACTTGATTTTGATTACTATATACGTGGAGTGAGGGTCGAGAGAGTTGTGTCCTTGGGGACAGCACAACGGAGGTGAAAGAAACAGCATATATTTCAATGGTGTGACCAATTTTGGAGTATGGTAGTCCAATTTGGTTTCCCTTCAGGTAGGATTATCTTGGAAGGTTGAAAGGATACAGAGGAGTGCAGCAAGAATTATACTCCACAGGTTTTCTCACAGGGAGAGCGTGTCTGAGATGATTAGGGAATTAGGTTGGGAAACACTAAACCAGTGGCATATATCTCACAGCATCAGTCTTTTTATCAGACTGCTGCTGCTGGGGTGTGATGGAGCTCTGGTTGGATGTGTGTCCCTTGCTGAGTATAAAGGGAGAAAGGATCATTGGAGGAGATTAGGGCACAGACAGACCTATATTACTGGTCTTTCTTACCAAGGACCATTCGGCAATTAAATAGCCTTGGTAAGGATAAAGTGGAGGGCTTCCTCAAAAGAAACCCCACCATTACTAGCATTTTAGGGGATCACAAGAATTTTAGCCTTGGGTTTTGGGAGCTTTATGGTTATGTATGTAGGAATGAGATTTGATCTCTCCACTGCCATATTGGCCAAATAGGGCTGCTTGCAGTGTAGTGAATTAAAATTAGAATATTTATTGGAAAACATGGCTGCCTCACACAGCTTATAGACATCTCTGAGCATGCATGAAGGTGTGGCCTGTTCTGTGCAATCTGAATCATAACTGGGGAAAAACGACGATTATGAAGGCTTCTAACCATTGCCAAAGTCAGGGGTTGAGTGTTAGGCACAACTACATGCAACCCACTCGTATTCATAGTGGGAATGCACACTTCATCACTAATTTCAACGTCCCTAATGTCACCAGCGTGTGAATTCTACATGATTTGCTGTATTATCTCATGTATAATACGCATTTTCCCCAAAATCATTGGATGCAAAGTCTGGGTGCAATATTATACATAGGTGTAAAAATTTCAGCCATTTTCAGAGGAATACTAAGCATGCATAATGAATACTGGATCATCCATCACAAGCAAGAAAAGAGACAGGTTTGCTTATTAACCTCATTTAACTTCTATTAGACGCTCTTTTGAGTTAGTTTTATAAGTACAATATTTAACTACCTACATTTTATTTATCTTCATAGACCCGCCGTGGTGGCGTAGTGGTTAGCTCACTCGGCAACTACGCCAGTAGTTCTAAGTTCGATACTGGACCATGGTGGGTCGGCTTCTTTCGGGCGACAGAGAAGCCGCGAGTGTGCCTTCTTTCGGATGAGAAGTAAAACCAAGGTCCCGTGTGTGTGTACGATGGCGCTTGCACGTAAAAGAACCCTCTCTATTACGCAACGGGTAGATGAGGCAAAATTTCCAGGTGTAGGAGCTCGCCCCCTGGCGTCGGTAGCATTCCCCAACCAACACTATACCGACGGTAAATAAGCGTAGGGGTGCAGCTTCGGCCGGCAACCGGCTGCAGAAAAAACTATGTCCAATATATCACCCTGTGTCCATTCAGAGGGACAAATGGGTACCCGACCCTGCCATAGGCGGGAAAAGGGTTAGGAGTTGCTTTTATTTTATTTACCTTCATACAATAGATATATTAATACAAGCGTAACCATATGTATAATAATACTAGCGTTCTACTAAAATAATTAACAAGTCCTGTAATAAAAATGCTATGTCCAGTTATGCCCAACAATACCGATATTAAAACCCTAAAAATTCTTCAGAGTCGTCATCTGATATAATTGGGAACTGGCAAACTTAACCTGTATAATACATGGGTGTTAATATTCTTTCATTAATATTCTTTATTACATCAACGTAAGTCTTGAAACTTGTCGTATTATGCAGGTGTGTATTATACGCAAAACAATACAGTAATATCATGGTAAAATTACTAATGCCATTTCTCGCCCTCTGGCCTGCGTGGTAGGCCGGCATCCCCCTGCAGACAACCTGACTAGGGCTGGAACCTGCAGACCCGACCCTGCCATAGGCGGGAAAAGGGTATGCGATGATGAAGATTTCTCACCGTCTGGCATCGTTGGCTAAACTTGATCCCTAGAAGACGAGAAGATCAGCACTCTTTCACCTTCCAGTGAAAGGGGTGTTGTGCTCGGGCATTGTGTCAGTGGTTCCAGGTTCGATCTTCGATCACGGTACCTTTGCATCTTTTGAGTGAGCAAAGGTGCCCTGATGCGGTTTCCGACAGATGAGAAGTAGAGCCGTAGCCCCTTGTGATGTTTAATTGTCATTTCCACGTGAAAGAATCCTCTCTGCTATGCAGCGTGTAGATCAGGAAAATTTCCGGTTGTAAGAACTTCCACTCCTGGCGTCGATGGAGCTCTTACACGAACAGTAGGCTAACGATAAGTAAACATAGGGGCTGCAGCATCCCACTTCGGTGGCGTAGTGGGTAGCGTGCTCGGTAACTGCGTTAGTTGTTGTAGGTTTGATACTGCACCGAGGTGGGTTGGCCTATTTTGGGCAAGAGAGATGCCCTGAGTGCGCCTTCCTTCGGATGTGAAAAAAGCAGGTAGATGAGGCAAAGTTTCCAGGTGTAGGAGTTCGGCTCCCCCCTCGGTGTTGGTGGAATGCCCCAACGAACAGTAGACCGACGATAGGGGTTGCAGGTTTGATCGGCAACCGGCTGTGGAAAAACACTGTTCATTATATCACCCTTGTGTCCATTCATAGGGAAGTAATCGGTAGCCGACTCTGCCATGGGCTGGAAAGTGTTAGAAGTTCCTTTGTTTTTGTTGCAGCATTAGGTTGGCAACTGCCCTAATGACCAAAGAAGTCGACGGGCCCTAAAACGCAAACACAAACCAACCTTAATGGACCCACGAAATGTCTTCATTAGACGGACAATTTCATTATCTGGGTTGGACTGTATATTAGAGATAGCCTGGGGGTGGGGGACATCTCAAAAAATGAAGGGGAGTTAGGTTCATTTCACGAATGCAGGTGGTTGGATGCACCCGGGGCAAGGGGAGACCGAAGCAGACGTGGGAGCAGTAAGGGTATGGTGGTGAGTGGGATTAACGGGGACCTTGTGGGAGAAAGACGGGAGAGGAGGGTTAGAACCCGCCGACCCGACCCTGCCTTAGGCGGGGTAAGGGTATGATGACTATGTTCGTGTTTTAGGGCCCTTCAACAAAAATGGTCATTATAGCCCCGTCCACTACGTAGTTCTAATGCAGTTGTTGTTTGTTGGTGTTTTAGAGCCTTTCAACTACAAGATCATTAGAGTCCCTCCCACAGCATAGTTCTTATGCAGTATCCAGTTTTCCCAAGCGGCTACCCATGTCTGTACTAGCTGGGGTGGCCCTGCTTAACTTCAGCGATCAGACGAGAACTGTTATGTCCAACGAAATTCGCCGTTCCCGTTCTAATGCAGAGACTGTACAGACACTACGCTGATGCGACGATTTTGTTGTATTGGAAGTGCTGAACTTGCTGAACTTCAGTGATCAGACGAGAACTGGTGTATCTAATGCAATGCAGCCGCTCCCTGGGCTATCCGACACTCCCATAGACGGGAATAGATTTGACAGATGAATTTCCGCTGTCAGGAACTTGTTTCTTTGTCATTTCGCCCCTTTTTGTTTTGGATGGCCGAATAAGAAGCACTATCGATATTAGATTCGTTTGGCAGCCAAGGAAAATATTGATTATTTTTGGATGGCGGGACCTCTGTTTCCATCTCGCTTCCTGGCTTATCTCATCGATATTCCTCCATCTGATGATTGTCATTGGATTGGTACACTTTTCGATGCCTATTTCGCTCTCGCTCACCGCTGGACTGCTCTGAGTGTCTACTGTTCCCTCTTTTTCGCTACAGTGGCCTGTCCTAACCTGATAAGTGAGATCTAGGCAACTGCGCAGACGAAGGGAGTACTGCCAGCAATTCACTGGTATTTTCTTTTCTGCTTTGACGTGCCTTTATCGACGTGACCACCCCCATCTCTCCTGCTTCTTGGCTTCTTCATGGAGTGGCGTTACTGCTGCTACAGTTATTGACGTTGAAACCATTTTTTTCTCCCCCTCTCTCTCCCTTCTGGATTTTTCATATACACACATATGCAGCCGGGATCCCTAGTCCATCCTTCTTTCCCCCTCTCAGTCGATGATGAGTCATCCCCATTAAACATTAATGGGAAAAGGAATTTGCTCTATTTGTTGTTGTATTGCAAGAATTAGTTCGATGCTGTTCCTGGTTTGAAACAGGATTGGAACCGAGCACCAAAAATAACGGGATTGGATTGTGGTCGTGGCTAGGCAAACTCGAGCCCTGATTTGTTTTTTGCCGACCTCCTCACTCCTCGCTTTGCCATCTATTGAAAGCTCATGCGTTGTTGGTATTTAGCGGTGTTCGCTCGTCGTGTTCGTCTTCATTTTCGATAGTGTTCGTTCTCTATGGTTGCTGAACCATCTTCGGGGCTGCTAAACTCTTGAAGTCAACAATAAGAGCTCCTACAACAGTAACAATCAAAAAACGGAAGTTCCCATAGCAGGTGTTTAATCATGGTGACTGGTGGCGAACAGGTAAGAATATTCAATGTGGTTCTTGTAGCAAAGTGATTATCCTTAAAACAGGTGATAACATGTCAGTGTCTTCTCTGTGTCTTTTTTTTTTTTTTTTTGGTGTTTGGTTTGTTTGTTGGTATCTGCGCTGCAGTCTCTCATCTCTTCCTAGTTGCCATATTGTTCCAACCTTCGTTCCTTCCTATTCTGCTCATTCGGTTAGGTCCTTTCTGGATGATTGCAGTTGTTTCTGGTGGTCTTTGCTTTTTTCCTGAAAGAAGAATTGAAATTCGTCGGATTTTGCTGACAATTAAGAATCTATATTGCGTAGAATTGTAGCTTTTATTGATTTTTCATCGTATTTAAAAGCATTTTTTCTGTTTTCGTGTTACGCACGAAATCGTTTTTCGCTGCGATCTTCTGCTTTCAGTATGGCTGCTGTTCTCCTGGCAGCCATTTTTGCAGTGTGTTTTCGACAATTCTGCTTTCACATTTCCAGAACTGTGCATGCATTTTATTAGTTTTATTGTTGCGATAATGCAAATAGCATTTAATAATCATGATCCTCTTCCCCCTTTTTGCCATATCCGCCCTCTTCCAACCCTTTGTTTGATAAACTCATTGTATACCGGTATTTCGATATTACGCAAAAAAGAATAATAATGGCAACCCAGGTATTATTAAATGGTTTTTGATAACGTGGTAGCCCTAAATTTCGGTAATAAGCTGATAGCCATTCATTTCGTTTATCAATTTGATGATAACATAAGGAGGTGTATGTTATAAAAAATAATTTTCGTAACTGAAAATTGCATCAAGACCCACCCCTCCTCATAATGAAAATCGATTTGTGATACTGATAGACGAGCATCGGGAGCTGAATTAGTAGTGCGCATATGTCTTTGAGCTGAAATGAACCCAAGTACGCCTCCACCCTTTCCTCCAACTCTTCCCTCTCCTGATCGAATTTGCTGCCTTGCTCTCGATATAGGAGTCCATATGTTGCTGGGCGATATCACTTGTCTCACGTCCCTCCCGTCCGAGAAACCGGAACACCCTTGTTGAGTAAATTTCAGGCTTGGCCAATGATATTATTATAGTTATTTTCTTGACATTTTTCTCTTAGCAGCCGGCCCGATTTGGGCTCCACTTTTAGGCAATGGTGACAGGTTCCATATCGCCCAAGACTGATTTCTTCTTTCAGGCGAAAAAGGAGATAGGTAAACAGAGAAGCAGGGAAGGTCAGTTAATCGGAG